>JALBGG010000023.1:5721702-5930702 GCA_023653625.1 Triadica sebifera | reverse complement strand
GTAGTAGATAGTAGTAGGAGGAGTAGTTGTAGTACCCAGCTGCTCGTTCTCTCTTTCTCTCTCTCTATTTGGTGCAGAAAACAAAGCAAAATAACCACTGAAACTCATAAGCAAGAAAAACTTTCAAAATGCACTGAAATGTAAAAAACAGAAAGTAGCCATCAACATTAATAATCTTCTTTAGTCCTCAACCACCACCACCACCACTTCCACTCCAAGAAGACACAGAAAAATTCTAAAAAGAAAGGAAACCCTAAAACTACCTAAGCTGAATTCATTCTGAACAAGGTCAGCATCAGATATTTGCTTGAATCTATGTAGTTGGAGAGCAGAAGAATCATCAATGGTGTTGGATAAATTTTTCAATCTAGGGTTTCTTACCCAAAGTGTGCTTGTTGTTATGCATCCACACCTTAAGGACATGCCTTTTGACTCCACTCTCATTGCAGAACTCTTGAACCACTGCTTCATCGTGTTTCTGAATTCTCCACCCCAATCTTTCCGCCAGCGCCAGCATTTTCTCCTTTTGATCTTGACTAAACTTGGTCCTAAACCTCTTCCTGGAAGAACCGCCGCCGCTGCCACCACCAAATTCGCCTCCGCTCGGATTCGATACATCTTCTTGTTCTTCCCTACTCTGACCTCCTGATGTCGATGGCAATGCTAGCGGCCTTTGCTGTGAGGGAGCCACGTGAAGGTATCCAGCTGGACTCCTGTAATACGGAGCGAATTGAGGTACCTGGTGATGGAGATGGTGTGGGTGAGGGTGAGGGTGAGGGTGGCCGTGAAAGAATACTTCGCCTCCTCCTCCGCCGCCGTTTCCTCCGTGTGTGTTTGAGTCGTTGATTTCTTTGCGGTGGAAGTTTCTGTGACAATTACACGCGGCACATTTAAGCGCGTCTAGAGTTCCTTCAGCACCAGCAGCCATGAACTCGCAGCAGCCATCCACCGCGTGTCCACCGATCCCCACCGCGTGGTTCTTTAAACACTCTCTATATCTCGGTTTCGCTGCCTGAACTAACCCCGTTCCCGTTCCTGTTCCCATCCCGGCCGCCGCTTGCTCAGCTCCTAAGCTTGTCATTTTAGCTCTTGTGGAATTACCTAACGAGTCAAAACTCGCCGGCAACCCCATCTCTTCTTCCTCTTCATGCTCTTCTTGATCCTCAAACTCCATCACCCCCCTCTGTGTCTCCTTCTAAAAAAAATTACCCTTAAAATTATGAAAAAAATATTAGAAGAAAAAATAAAAAAGAAAGTTTCTTATTCACTAATTCTAGTTGAGAAAGGATTAAGGAGATAAGAAGGATTGAGAGGATGTGGACATTAATTTTTTTCGCTCTCTCTGCTAAAGGGCAGTGTTTTGTTTCAAATACCTCTTGATATACTTCTTCCCATTCTTGAATTTCCCCTCTCAAGTCTCATTTTCCACAGGCTATACCCGGTGAACCGGTCTTCTATTTTTTTTACCCTTTCCATGTTCTTTTTTTATTTTTACAGCGCCGTAAAAGTGCTATTGTACTCTTCAAACCAGTAGCATGAGGTGGAATGGTGCAGATGGTACTGTTTTCAGAGCCACGATAAAAAATAAAAAATAAAAATAAAAAGAGACAGAGAAATGAAATCCAATGTTCACGCGCATTTACACGCGCCGCGTGCTCCACAACTTAGTCGCAGTGCTCTGCAGCCAGACAGAGAGAAAAATGAGTGGCGCGTGAGAAAAAATTAGTTAGAGAAATAAGTGTGTTTGATGTTAGGACACGGAATTACTTAGGAAAAAATAAATTGTCGGCATTTAAGGCAGCTGCCTACGTGCGCTCACTTCCGACATAAGTGACGCGCGTTTGGCGTCAACATGCATTAATATAGGGGTGAGAAAACGAAGAGGAGAGAGACGATAAAAAAAAAACAGAGAGAGAAAAGGTAAACGGTTTAAATGAAAAAACTCAAGTGTAAGAGCGTGGCAGACACGCATTATAGAAGGGTTAAAAATGGTTAAGAAAATTAGAAAATGGTGGTGATAGATTAAAAGAAGAGGTCTCTGTCTCTACCAACCCTGTAGGAGACACACACACACACACCTAAAGAAGAGGACATCAACGTCTCTCAAATTTGTCGGAAAATCTTTGACGGAGGAAGAAAGGAAAGGAAGAATGTTTCTTTTATTTCATTTTTTTTCTCAAAAAAAGAAAAAAAAAGGGTGAAATTAGGCTGTTTGATGTTCTTGAGTCAATGGTGTCGGGATTATAAGAAAATGATGTTAAATTTTATTTTATTTTCAGCTTTGTTTGGGCCAAGCTTGAGGGTGTCCACAAAAATTAAATTAAAATTCAATAAAAAATTCAGATAATGGAAATATTAATTTCTATTTCAATTTAAATTTTTTAATTTTATCAACAAGAGGATGAATAAAGAAAATAATGACAATCATAGAAACTTTCGAACATTAAACTCACCTAAGCGGGCTTGAAGGCAGAGTACAAGCGGTGTTTTATGAATTAGAAGCATGGATGGCTATATGAATAAGCCTAAAACCGCTACTTCACACAGCGAATTCATGGATTGAAATCGCTATATGAGCTAGTGGTTTCGCGTCACTTTGGTTCCTTTGCAGCCCAAGTATAAACCTTCCATGTCAATCAATTGTTTCATGCTATCGGACATTAATTAGTTTTGTAAAGAGTTCTCGTTTGACTATTGTAAATTATTGTAATCAAACATTATTTTGATCCTTAACCTCAATTATATATATATATATATATATATAGAAATCAATAAAAACTCGAAATATATCAACAGATGTTTCACACACAACTTACAAATTAGTTAATAATAAAATAAATTTTAGAGAAATTTGATTCATTTGCATTTGCATATGCATATAATGAAGCACATTTTTATTGGTATATGATGTCAAATAATTCAAGGGTTGTTTCAAATGAAATTGAACTTCTTGCCCAACCATGGGAAAAAGGAAAAACTGAAAAAAAATATATGTTAGGAATTATGAGAAAAGGCTAAAAATATTTCTAAATTCATATCCTCTCTGAAAAAAATTTTATCCTATTTTTCAGATGATACAAAAACCATAAAAATCTGATATCAGAATGTTATGGCATGCCAGCTTAATCACATCCAAATCACAAAATGGACCAACTAATTACAAAACTAAAATAAAAATGTTAATCCATGAGTGTAGTTGTACACAGAGTTTATATCTTTCCAAATCAAATTAAAAAATCAAAGAAAAATATCTAGAATCAAACTGAATTCTACTGTTAATTTTAAATTTAATAGATTTGAATTTTATATTAATATCTAAACTTAAAATTATACTGAATTGTACCGAACTATTCTAAAATTGAATTGTGTCGAAATAACATATATTTTTTAAATTAATATCAATAGTCAGTTATGGTTTTAATGAGATATTGATTTTATTAGCTCTATTTTAGAATTTTTTTTAATAAACTGATAGCATAATTCATTACCTGCAAAATATTTCCACTTTCAAATTATTTTTATATTAATAAATTAATTATAGTTTTGAAAATAAATATAATTATTAAAATATTTTAAATAAATAATTAATCTAATTATAAATATTTATTCTTATCTTATTAAAAAATACTTAATATTTTATTTTCAATCCCGATATATATTTTGTGATATACGATAAAAGTAAAATATAACTATTAATATGAGAGGATTCTAATTTAATATCTTCATTTCTTTTTATCCTAAAATTTGGAACGATTCAGATTGGAGATTGAAGGCTTTTAAAAATTAGAAGACAATAACTAATTGCATTAATTTTAAATTCTAAAAATCAGGCTTATATGTTTATAAGCCCACTGAACTGTGCTTACAATTGCAAGCCCACTGCATGCAATATAAGGAGACATTGCCGATTCCTTCCCTTTTTAAGTTTTTACCTATTGCAGAGAAGGGAAGCAACATCTCGTTTGAAATTCTACAAAAATTATCTTTTGGTCGTTTAATTGCTATGTTTTGTCTTTTCTTATTTAAAGAAAAAAAGAATTTTATTTTCAAATTTTTAATTTATTTTATTGAATCTTATATTTTAATTTTAATTTAGAATTAGTCTAAATAGAAATTCAATAATAAAAAAATAATTGAGAGATTTAAATAATTCAAATATTTTTTAAATTTATAATAAATTTAGCTGGAATTAGAATTCTAAACCTTTGTCGATTGATTATAACATTAAACTATTATTTATAATAGCTTGGAATAAAGTTGTAAAATTTGGAGCGGACTGACTGACTAATCGGACAAGAAAATTGGAAACCTCATATTTGGTGTTGTTATGTTTGGGAGGAGAAAAATATGGTAGAAAAAAATAATAAAGTATTTTCACTTTACCCTATTTGGGAATGAAGGAAAATAAAAAGATGAGGGAAAATAATTTTTATTTTTCACCCTTAAGTGTTTTGATAGAAAAAAATAAGGGAAAAAATAAGGAGATATTTTTCATTTTACTTTGTCTGGGAAGAGAAGAAAAAATGAGAGAAGGTAAATTAACTTTTATTTTCCACTCGTCACTTTCTCTCCAAAATGGAGAGAAAACATAAGAGATTAGATAAAAAAAGTCATTATTACTAATAAAATTATTTTTTTATACTTGATCATTATAGTAATTTTTATTTTATAAAATAATGCACAAGAATAACAATTGCCAGAAGGGCAGCTAAGATTTTCTCTTTAAAGCAATAGTCATTGTCGTTGGTCTTCCTCGTTCTTTTCCGGCTAGCCTTTGGCCTGTTGGATCTTAGTTTGCTTTCAATGGATTATATTAGTCATAAAGACATGCTCAGTATTTTCATGCAAAAAGAGAACACATGAATTATGGAGCCTAAGAAATCTTTTGCTTATATGATAAAAAAATTGTCTTTTATTGTCAGCACCTGCACCAATCGCAACAGATAAGGGGTATTTTATTTCCATTAGAATTAATGAAGACCTATGCAAGAAACATCTAGTTGAGTGTCAACATGCCTTGGTTGGAAGATTGGTGTTAATGAAATGTGAAACATCATGGAAAACTAAAGAACTAAAATGTAAGCTGTTGAACCTTAAGGGGTATTTCTATCATTTTGATGATAACAAATAAAATAGCAATAATATATTTAACAATGTTTGTGTTCTAAGTGTGTTAAACATGATATACTTTGATTAGAACATGAAGCAAGATTGAAAAATAACTTTTGAAGATAAAAATCAAAGAAATAGCAAAGTGTCACGCCCGTGACTACTATTGTCATGCTCGTGAATATAACTTAGCTTCAATTCTCTACCATTCAAAATTCACTGCCATGAGGATCAAACCAACCATGAAAGATCAGACAAGTCACTCCCATGAAAGATTAGTCACACCCGCGAACAAACATTTTCAATTCTTCCATAGAGTGTCGCGGCCAGAGTCACCACTTGGACCACGACTTGGAAGAACATTCACACTCGTGACACATATAGTCACGCCCATGAACTAGGAAAGAGAAGCATGTCAGACATGAATTACGAGTTAGTTCAACTACTACTTTCGCATTAAGGGCCTGTTTGACATTGCGTTTGCCAAAAACACTTTTGGAGAAAAAAAATTTATTTTTAAATTTTTTGAGTTTTGAAAACTGCTTTTGGAGAAAAGTAGGTAAATAGATGTTTTTTCCAGAAATAGGTTTGAGAAAAACAGTTTATACAAAATTAAAAAAATCAGTCAATTAAATCAAAAAAATTATAAACCTGCTTTTTGGACTCCTAACAGCAATCCCAAACACCCCTTAAATGCACCCAAACGACTATAATTCACAGACAGAGTATAAATGCAAGTCATTTATGAATCCCAAACAAAAGAACAACAATCATTTTTCATCTTTAATCTTGATGTAGCCTTGTGCATTAATTATTTTTCAACAATCCTCTACTTTTTTGTGAAAATCTAATTGCTCATAACTTATGAGCATTGTAGGTTGGTGAGTATTTTTGATTGTAATCAATTACTCAAAAGTGAGCTTGGGTATATTAGGTTAAGAGTGAAAAACTTTTAAGGGTTTATTGTGTGAGCCATAAAATACAAGAAATTAGTTTTTGTGTGAGCCATTGAAAAATATAAGGGAATCTCTAGGTTAGGTGTTAGTCATTGAAAGAAACACCATAGTTAGGAGTGAACTTGAAAAACTTCATTGTAACACTTAGTGTATTAGTGAAACACCAAATTGAGATTGGGGAGAGGAGTAGGGTTTGTTAATACTCGAACTTCTATAAATATTGTGTGTGATATCTCTCCTTCCTTCCTCTATTTTATTTATTCGGCACTTTCAATTAAGCAAATTTTTATTTGCTAACCAATTCAACCCCTTTCTTAGTTCATTGTCTAGGCAACAATTGGTATCAGAGCTTGTCTAGGAACAAAGCCTAATAAGCGCTAGCAAAGATCAAGAAATGGCCAATGAAGGATTTCAAAGTCTCAAGCCTTACTTTGATAAAGTGAACTACACTCATTGGAAATTTCGAATAAAGACATATCTCGATAGTGAAGGAATTGAAGTTTGGGATAGTGTTCGAAAAGAATTGACATCACCAACCAAGAAAGGAGTTGATGGTGAGGAAGAAATTCTTTCAAGAGATGATTGGACGAAGCCTCAACGAATAGCTAATTTCAAAAACAAAAAGGCAATGACAATCCTTTCAAGCTCTTTATCTATTGAAGAATATGGCAAAATCCAACATGTCCTACCGCATATAGCATGTGGAAAACATTGGAGAATTATCATGAAGGAACCAAGAAAGTAAAATCCAAAAAGATTCAACTGCTTACTTCAGAATATGAAATCTTCAAAATAAAATTCAATGAATCCATCATCGACATGACGAACCGTCTTCTAGCCATCATTAATGGCATGAGAAAGCTTGGAAAGCACTTGAGCTTAGAAGATGTGAACAACAAAATTCTAAAAATCCTTCTTCTCAAAGACAATGGTTCAAGAGTTGCGGGTATAGAAGAGGCCAATGAAGACATAAGCATCATGCCTACCGATGTGCTTATTGGCAAACTTCTAACACATGAGATGGCGATAAAAAGAGATAGAGAACTTGAAGCCGAACTAGAAAAGAGAAAGCCTCTAGCACTCAAAACCTCTACTTCAAAATCTCTAGAGGTAATTGAAGATGATGAAGATAAGAGTTATGATGAGAATGAGGACACTGCCATGTTCTCAAGAAGAATAAAAATAATGATTGAAAAGAGACTTTGCAATTCTCGAAACTTCAAACAAAGAACCTTCAAACACTCCTCAAATGACTCTCAAAAAAATAAAGAGGAGGTCAAGTGTTATGAATACGGGAAAATAGGACATATCAAACCAGAATGTTCAAAGCTCAAGAAACACAAGAAAATATTTCAAAAAGATGATGGGGAGAAAGGTCACAAAGCCACATGGGATGACAAAAGCTCTTCAAGCGAAAAAGATGATAATGAAGGAGAAGAGGTCAACCTATGCTTCATGGCTTTAGAGGATCACTTCACAGATGAGATAGGTCCTTCTTACTCATACTCTTTTAATGATAACAATAGTGATAATTGATGAGCAAAGTTTAATAGAAGTGTTGAACCTAGAATTAGAAAAATATGGAAGTAGACTTAAAACTTATAAAAATAATTTTTTTTTTGAAAAATAAAATTGAAGTTTTACGAAAAGAGAATTCTGATTTTAAGACTTCTAATGAAACTCTTCAAAAATATTTAGATGAGTACTCCTCTAGATCCTCAACTAAATCTTTGCTTAAAGAAAATAATATTTTGAAAAATGAAGTTGAGGAACTTAGAAACTCAATTTCAAAGTTTCATAAAGGGAAAAGAGCTTAGATACTCTCATAGTCTCTCAAAGACCACCTTTAATAAGACATAGTCTAAGCTTTAATGAAATATTATTTTCATCTCACAACACTATATTTGTTAAGTCTAATGCACCACAAACCTCCACATTGAGGTAATAGTCCCAAGGGCTAAGAGCATAACACATACAAAATCCTCTATTCAAAAGAAGAATAGTCAATGGTCACTTGGCTTAAGAGGGAAACCTCAAAAGGCCAATCATGCTTTTATGTATAAAAGGCATACACTTAGGAAACACCTATTCATCATGCATGTGTATGTCATTGCACACAAACTCATTCTAAAAGGATGTTAAGACCTAAAAAGCATGTCAAAACCGAAAAACATATATAGAGCTAAACAATGCAATTATTGCATAAAATTTGGTCATATCAACAAACATTATTGGATAAGGAAGTCTCATTAGGAATCTTCAAGTGCTAACCCCCAAGGACCCAAGTTCGTTTGGCTACCTAAAAACCAAACTTGAATTGTGGTTTTATAGGTATGCCTCAAGTCCACTATAAAGGAAAATGTTTGGCTTGTGGATAGTGGATGCTCAAGGCATATGACTAGAAACAAAGAACTTTTCATCAAAAGAATTGATGGTGGTAAGGTAACCTTTGGGAACAATGCTAAGAGTATGGTAATTGGCATTAGCTTTATTGGTATTAATAATACAACTTTTATTGAAGATGTTTTGCTTGTTGATGGTTTGAAACATAATTTGTTAAGTGTAAGTCAATTATGTGATAAGGGAAACCAAGTTATCTTTACCTCAAATGAATGTCTTGTAACCTTTTTAAGTGGCCAAGAGATATTCAAAGGAGATAGAGATATCAATACTTACATAACAGACTTACACAAAATATTTAACCTTTCCTCTAAGTGTCTTATGTCTATTAGTGATGAATCTTGGCTATGGCATAGAAAGCTTGCTTATGCAAGCATGGAATTAATTCAAAGCCTTAACAAAGGAGAGCAAGTGAGTGGACTTCCAAAAGTTAATTTTGAAAAAGATAAGACATGTAAACCTTGCCAAAAAAGAAAACAACAAAAGTCATCATTCGAATCCAAAAATATAGTAAGTACCTTTAAACCTCTACAACTTTTGCATTTAGATCTTTTTGGACCTACTAGAGTTGTTAGTTTAGGAGGTAAACACTATGCTTTTGTCATTGTTGATAATTACTCTAGATTCACTTGGGTAATTTTCTTAGCTCAAAAGAGTGATGCTTTTGAATCTTTCAAAAATTTTACTAAAAGAGTTCAAAATGAAAAAATGTTATTTTATTTCCAAAATAAGAAGCGATCATGGCAAAGAATTTGAAAATGAAAATTTTAAAAACTTTTGTTTAGAATATGGTATTTCACACGATTTTTCAACTCCTAGAACACCTTAACAAAATGGGACAGCAGAAAGAAAAAATTGAACTTTAATTGAAATATCTCGAACAATTCTCAATGAGTATGGTTTACCAACCTACTTTTGGGCAAAAGCCACTAAGGGCCTGTTTGGCAAAAATGCTTTTGAAGAAAAAATTTTTATTTTTAAATTTTTTGAGTTTTGAAAATTGCTTTTGGAGAGAAGCAGGTAAATAAATGTTTTTCCCAGAAGCAAATTTGAGAAAATCAATTTATAAAAAATTAAAAAAATTAGTCAATTAAATCAAAAAAATTCTAAACCTACTTTTTGGACACCTAATAGTAATCCCAAACACACTCTAATACTGCGTGTTATATTAGACCACTTTTAAACAAAACTTCTTTTGAGCTATGAAATGGAAGAAAACCCATGATATCTTACTTTAGAGTATTTGGATGCAAGTGTTTTATATTAAACACCAAGGATAACCTTA
The DNA here is from genome assembly GCA_023653625.1 of Triadica sebifera. Lineage (NCBI taxonomy): Eukaryota > Viridiplantae > Streptophyta > Magnoliopsida > Malpighiales > Euphorbiaceae > Triadica > Triadica sebifera. Next base: position 5,920,952 of record JALBGG010000023.1, on the reverse strand, counting down.
TAAAATTTACCTCTAAATCCAATGAAGGTATCTTCTTAGAATACTTTACAACTAGCAAAGCTTATAGAGTATTTAATAAAAAGGTCTTTAGTTGTTGAACAATCTATGCATGTTGTTTTTGATGAATCTAGTAAGTTTGATCTTGTGAAAGTTAATGATCTTGATTATATTGTAGGTACAATGGAGAAGCTTGATCTTGATCATGAGAAAAATGATGATGATCAAGAGAAACAACAACAAGATATCTCTCTACCTCAAGCTCAAGAGCAAGACAACCAAGAGCTCCCAAAGGAATGGAAAATGATAAAGAATCACCCAAGGAACAAATCATTGGTGATCCTACTAAGGGTGTAAGTACTATATCTCATCTCAAACTCTTAGATTCTAACCTTGCTTTTGTCTCTCAAATTGAGCCTAAAAATATTGATCAAACTCTTAATGATGAAAGATGGGTGATTTCTATGCAAGAGGAACTCAACCAATTTGAGAGAAGTAAGGTATGGACCTTAGTTCTTAGACCCAAAGACCATAAAATCATTGGTAGTAAATGGGTGTTTAGAAATAAGTTAGATAAATAAGGTTCCATAACTAGAAATAAAGCTAGGTTAGTTGCCAAAGATTATAATCAAGAATAAGGTATAGACTATGAGGAAACCTATGCTCTAGTAGCTAGATTAGAAGTCATAAGAATACTTTTAGCATTTGCATGTTATATGAATTTTAAAATTTTTCAAATGGATGTCAAAAGTGCATTCTTAAATGGTTTTATAGAAAATGAAGTATATGTAGAACAATCTCCGAGTTTTGAAAGTCATAACTTGCCTAATCATGTTTTTAAACTTTCAAAAGCCTTGTATGGATTAAAACAAGCTCCAAGAGCTCGGTATGAAATACTAAGTTTTTTTCTTTTAGAAAATAATTTTTCAAAAGGACATGTTGATACAACCTTGTTTTTTAAAAAACATAAGCATGACATTCTAATTGTTCAAATTTATGTTAATGATATTATATTTGGGTCTACTAATGAATTGCTTTGCCAAGAATTTGCTAAGTATATGACTAAAGAATTTGAAATGAGCATGATGGGCAAACATAAGATCTTCCTTGGTTTACAAATCAAGCAAAGCAATGAGGGCATATTCATCAACCAATCCAAGTACACCAAAGGGTTAATCAAGAAATTTGGAATGGAAGGATGCAAAATTGCTAAGACTCTTAAAAGTATACCAACAAAATTGGACAAAGATGAGAAGGATAAGAGTATAAATGAAAAGCTCTATAGAGGTATGATCGGATCACTTTTATACCTTATTGCCTCTAGGCCCGATATAATGTTTAGTGTATGATAATGTGCTAGATTTCAATCTTATCCTAAATAATCACATTTGAATGTTGTAAAAGAGATTTTAAAATACTTAAATGACACATTGCATCTACGCTTATAGTATCCTAGAAATTCATCTTTCCATACCATAGGATATTCGGATACAGATTATGCCGGTAGTCTTTTGGATAGAAAAAGTACCTTAAGAACTTGTCACTTTATTGGTGAATGCCTAGTTAGTTTCTTAGTTTAGTAAGAAACAAGTTTCGGTTGCCTTGTCTACCACTGAAGCGGAATATGTGGCAGCAGGGTGTTGTTGCACTCAAATCCTATGGATGAGACAATAATTTAAAGATTATGGTCATAGTTTGGACCATATACCCATCAAATGTGACAATACTAGTTCCATCAACCTATCTAAGAATCCCATTTAACATTCTAGAAGTAAGCATATTGACATTAGACATCATTTTCTTAGGGATCATGTTCAATATGAATATGTTGTGTTAGAATTTATTGATACAAATAATCAATTGGCAGATATTTTTACCAAAACTCTTAATGAAGAAAGTTTTTGTTTTATAAAAAGAGAGCTTGGTATGCTTGATGAATCAATATTGTCTTAATTATTTTTTTTGCCAATTGTATGTCATGTGAACCTTGAATGTTAATTCCTTCATATGATGCATTTTACATGATTGATTTTATGCTATGAAGTGGTTAACATGATAGAAATATGTGTTTTAAGGCATAAAAACTTTTTAGAAATCTTCTAGTCTTGTCTTAGACTTAGTTTTATTTTTTTAAGATTTTAGGTGGTTCATGCCAGTGACATATATTAACGGACATGAACAAAGATAGCAAAAAGTTCCATGAACTTTCACGCTTTGCTTTACGACTGGCCTCACGGGAAAAGGTAGTGAAGGATAAGCTTCACACCTGTTACTATATTTGTCACACCCGTGAAAAGCCTTCTTCACACCCATGACTATTTAACGTCACAACTGTGACTTGTTTCACTTTCCTTTTCACGGCTAGAGTGCCCCTTCAACAAACTGTGACCCCAATGCTTCACGTCTATGATTGGTTATTCACGGTCGTGAAGCTATCGACTATAAAATGAAATTTTCTATCTTTTCTCATTTCCATCTCTCCAAATTCTGACATTTAACACACCCATTTAATATTTCTCACAAAATCATCGGCCTCTTAAACATCCACTTTGGCACAACAGGTTACTGATCTTCTAGCACCTTGCCTTGATATGATGTAGGCTTCCATCGATGTGAGATTGAATAACCTCAAAGACTTTATGGAGTCTCATATGGAAAGCCTCGAGATGGAGGTAGCACACCTTAGAGATGATTTGTCAGGCTTTAAGCCTACTTAGAGTCCTAATTATCATGTAGTAGCTTTACCTTTGTTGTAATAGGAATTTATCTTTATGCATTTTAATTTTCATGTAATCCTTGTCCTTTAATTTTTAATACAACTACCTTATTTACATTTCAATCTTTTTGCTGGTGAAAAAGGGGAGAAACAAGCATGTATGTGTTCAATATGTGATGGCATGAATATGCAATATGCAATGTGTGGTTATATAATGAAATATGCAAATTTTATTTTAATTGATGATATTCATAAGCTATGACTCATATTAACCTCACATATACCATGCAACTTGAACTTATTTGAACTTATTTTATTTAAAGCATAAGATATACTTAACATATATCTCACATATACTTTGAATACACTTGGTTATATATGTTTTATTTGATGAGATATACTTAAGATATACCTTGCATATACATTATTAGTTTGCAAATACCTTTGCTATATTTCTTTCAAATCTTGCACTTTATTATTTTATCTTAAGCACCTTTTGAGGGGAAGACTTTTCAAAAGCACATATTGCTAGTTATTTGTCACCATCAAAAAGGGGGGAGATTATTGAACCTTGAGGGGTATTTTCATTATTTTGATGATAAAAAATAAAATAGCAATAATGTATTTAACAATATTAGTGTTCTAAGTGTGTTAACAGGATATACTTTGATTAGAACATGAAGCAAGATTGAAAGATAACTTTTGAAGATAAAAATCAAAGAAATAGCAAAGTGTCGCGCCCATAACTACTAATGTCACGCCCGTAGCTTAGCACCAATTCTCCACCATTCAAAGTTCATGGCCATGAAAGATCAAACCAACTGTGAAAAATCAGACAAGTCATTCTCGTGAAATATTAGTCACGCCTGTGACCAAATATTTCCAATTCTTTCAGAGAGTGTCACGACTAGAGTCACCACTTGGAGCACGGCTTGGAAGAACATTCACGCCCATGACACATATAATTACGCCTGTAAACTAGGACAGAGAAACATGTCATATACGAATTAAGAGTTGGTTCAATAGCTACTTTCGTATTAAATGTACCCAAATGACTATAATTCACAGAGGGAGTTTAAATGCAAGTCATTTATTAATCCCAAACAGAAGAACAACAATTATTTTTTATCTTTAATCTTGATGTAGCCTTATGCATTAATTATTTTTCAATAATCCTTTACTTTTTTGTGAAAACCTAATTGCTCATAACTTTTGAGCATTATAGGTTGGTGAGTATTTTTCATTGTAATCAATTACTCAAAAGAAAGCTTGGGTATATTGGGTTAAGAGTGAAACACTTTTAAGGGTTTATTGTGTGAGCTATAAAACATAAGGAATTGGTTTTTGTGTGAGCCATTGAAAACACAAGGGAATCTCTAGGTTAGGTGTTAGCCATTGAGAGAAACACCATAGTTGGAAGTGAGCTTGAAAAACTCCATTGTAACACTTAGTGTATTAGTGAAACACCCAATTGAGATTGGGGAGAGGAGTAGAGTTTGCTAATACCCGAACCTCTATAATTCTTGTGTGTGATATCTCTCATTCATTCCTTTATTTTATTTATTTGGCACTTTTAATTAAGCAAATTTTTATTTGCTAGTGGTTGTAATTCTAGTGTTATGGTGCTATTGCCTAAAGTGAATGATGCTACTGCCATTGAAAAACACAAACCAATTACTATGAGTAATTTCTACTTTAAGGTAATCAATAAAATTCTAGGAGATAGATTATCTCTAATTGTGTCTCAAATTATTTCAGCAAACTAGTTTGGTTTTTATAAAGAATAGAAATATTTAACATTACATTGCAATGGCTTTAGAGGGGATTAATATTCCAGATAATAAGTGTTTTGTTGGAAATATGGCTTTCAAAATTGATATTCAAAAGACTTTTGACACTCTAGATTGGAACTTTATTTAGATATTTTGGAAACTATTGGTTTCTCTTTACAATTTAAAGATTGGATTTTGGAGATCTTTTCCTCAACTAAACTCTCCATCATGGTTAATGGAGTTACAAAAGGTTATCTTTCTTGTTCAAGAGGAGTGTGACAAGGAGATCCTATGTCTCCTATTATGTTTTGTTTTGTTGATGATTTTTTAAGTAGATGGTTAACGAAGTTAGTCAATTCAAGAGAATTACAACCTATGAATTATTCCAAGGGAGTTTCTTTTCCTACTCATTTTTTATTTGCTGATGATATTCTTATTTTTTCTAAAGCTACTATAAGTAATCTTACAACAATTGATCATATTTTTTATTCTTATGGTGTGATGTCAGGGCAAAATCCTATATTTACTTTGGTAGAACAATTTCTACAAGACAAGCAAATTGAATGAAAGATATAGTATAATGCCCATTAAAGTAGGGCTTATGAGTTATATGTATTTAGAAAGGGAAAGAATGGGGTTTAAAGTATTTTAAAATATAAGAGTTGTGAAAAAGAAAGCTTTCATGCCCATGAAGGTCGTGATATAGTTCAAACGACATAATTTTGGACATGGCATGAGTGTTTTGAGAAGAGAGAACGTTCACACCCATGAATAGATTAGTCATGGCCATTAATAGAATTTCACGCCCGTTAAGGTAAGAGTCACGCTCGTGAACGCAGGTCGATTGGCCATGTGCAGCTGCACTTTTCTCTTTTTGTGCACCAAATCTTGCTTTAAAACTATTTCCACCACCCCTTATCACTTCTAACACACTCAAGATATCTTAGTCATCTTCTCCACCATAAAGAAACCCTAAACACAATTATTGAAGCTTCAAAGGTTGAGAAACATAAAGGTTTGATAGAGTTTTGCCGAAGATAGAGGTAGAACTTAGTTTTTTATGGTTTTATTTAGCTCGTTTATGGTTATAAGGTTCTGATAGGAATATTTTGTGATGATAGGTTCGGCTAGTGAGCAAAGGAACACATCACAAAGGGGAAAACAAGCTTGAAAAGCTTGTAAAGTTAGTTAAGACTCCATTTTGGTGAAATGTTAGTATATATTGGCATTTAAATTTGGTTTCCATGCATCTTGGTATGTTTTACATGTTGTGAATTGTAAAATGATGAAAATGACATGTTATGGATTATTAATAACACAGGTAAATAAGTTAGAAGACATATATGATATGTTATGTTTTCAAATGACCTAAAATGAGGTTGGAATTACTTGAATGTTGTTTAAACATATTATGGACATGGTATATGTTAGTGGAGTGCATTAAAGGCAATCACCTTTAGCACTTATTGTACAAATTTATTTGATTAATAAAAGGCTTTTCATTAATTTGATGTTCATTTGATATATGAATTGACAAGTGATCTTAAATCAATTAATGAAGTCCTTGATACATAACATAGCATGAAGGAAATCATGATGAGATCATGATATTGAGATTCTTATCATGTGTAATTATGTTAGTATCAAAATTATCCCTAGTCATAGAATTAATGAGACGGGACATTATTCATCCAAACAGACTAGCACATGTTACACTCCTTGATTGGATCGAGAAGTAGATCTCATAATCTATGAACATGAGATGTTTAGAGTTAACATGTGGATGCTTCCTAAGTGTAGCTAAGTACATTGGATGACCAACTATGAGACAATCATATGGATAATCTATTCAAATGTCAATGATAGTCGCATCATAGCAATGGTGCAAGTATCCTTAGACTTGAGGTACTCAAGGATATCTTGAATATTGATTCTATATTTTGACACTATTCTTTGTTGTCTCAGAGAGGTAGCTCATAGGGTGGTGATTGGATACAACTTGAGGTATTCGAAGGTAATTGGGTAACCAACAAAGGATTCACCACTCTTGATAGAAGGAGTGTATACCCATGGCCTCTTGTCGTGGTCATTACTCAGGAATCTCTGGCTGGAGTGGAAATATCATAAAGATAGTCTTCAATGACATATCTAATAGAGTAATGAGCCTCAAGGACAAGAACTAACATTACTTGGACTAGACGTGACATAGTCAGTCTAGTGGGAGTTAAAACATGTCCATACTCTGAACCAAGTGGGGTATAGATTGGTGAAAAGAATAATTGCACAGTAACTGTCTATGGAAAGGTTCGTAGTCAAACTACTGACTTTCCGGTCAATTGGAGGTCATGATGTGTTGCTAGATACCGCTCATGACCTGCTTATATTAATTGTTAATTTAAGTAGCCAACATAACCGGGAACCTAATGGGTCACACGTATTGAAGATATGGAGAATGAGTAAAATGGTATTGGATAGGATCCAAAATATGAAAGAATTATTTTAAGATTGATCGCGATGAGATCACATGAAAAAATCATTTGGGAGTGTCACGGGCCCGTACGGGCCTGCGCGGGCTGTTGGCCTACCTTGCGGGCCAGCTGGGCTGCCCAGCAGCAGCCCGCAGCAGGCCCAACGCGCCTGCAACTTCCATTCATTGGCCAACGGCTGTAATTGGCCATAATTAGGCCAATTACTATTCATTAGTTGCCATTTTCTCCATTTTTGACTTCTCATCTTATTTTTGAATTTGATTCAAATTGAAAAGACATCAAATGACAGAAAATAGACATAACAATATTTTTTTGTGAAAAAAATATATTTTTAAGACAACAAAAATTCTCTCAAGAACACTTTCAAAGCTAACACTTTGAATTTATTCAAACCATTTTCTTTTGATAGTTTCTTCTTCATTCTTCGCGTGGATTATCATTAGAGACATCCTAGTGTGGATTATTGTGGTTTTCTACAACGCAACCAAGTGAAGATTTGATGAACAAATAAAAATTACAAGGTATAATTTTTAACATTTACATTTATATAAATTAGTTTTAATGGTACAAGTATGATCTTTTGTTTTGGATTTTGAAAAATTTTATTTTTCGCTGCATTTATGAATATGATTCATTCTTCAAAACCCAACATTGGTATCAGAGCCTACTTGTATCCATTAAAAGTAATTTTAATTGAAAGTACAATGAGATTGCATGTTTTTGATGATTTTGGATCAATAGGTTTTTAAAAATTGAAATTAATTTGTAAAATATAATTTACACATTTTTCTTTCTTTAATCTGATCATGGGATGATTAAGAATGATTATTTTGATTGAAAAATGATTTGAATGTGATTCAAATAATTAATTTCGGATTTATTTTAAAAATGCCTAAAATTGCCTTGTTTATGAACATGTGTTGTTGTTTGGCTTAATTGATGGGGCTGGTTGCATTTTTCTTGTAATTTAATTATGAAAAAATTATTTAGATATATTGAAAATATATTTATGCCTCTGGAAGTTTCCAATAATTAATTAAAAGTTATTTTAATTAATTTTTCAAACAAACACAAAAATGAGACTTTTTTAGCTTACCCGGTGGGGTTGTTTTGTTTGATTTTTTTGTATGTATTTATTTTATTTTCAGCACCTTGAAATAATGTTTATGTGATTAGAAATATGTTATTTAGATGTTATATGCATACCAAAATTATTTTGCAAGCATTTGAAATTTTAAAAATTCTAGATATCGAATTAGTCATTTTGAGCGTCTAAATGTGTTGGTTCATTTGTCTTAGTAATTTTGGCTTGTGCCAAAAATATTTTTATGAACTTGAGCTGACCTAAAGATAATTAGAATGTTGATTTAATGTTCTAGAAATTTTTATAATTTTTGGAAATTAATTTTGAATTAATTTAAGTTGTAGAATTATAATTCTAGTATGATTAGAAATTGATATGTATATTAAACTTAAATTGTTTAATTTTAACATCATAATATTCTGATTTTAAGGAAAATTAATTTTGAATTATTTCTGAAAATATGGAATTTAATTTACTTTGATTAAATGTTAAATTCCATTTAAAAATGACATACAAAATTAAATTAACCGAAAAAACACATATAGGCAATTTCGATTCAAGTGTTGAATCGATTTACAAATTGAAATCCAAAGTTGTCATTTTTATTTTGTGTATTAGAGAATGCATGTTAGGGGTGTATGAAAAGGCATGATGGATGATTATGGACTTAGGCCCAATGTGATTGAGCATGCATGAAATTAATTTTTTTTTATGGTAGATACCTCTTTTTTTCTTTCTTATGTATTTCTCTTCTCATCTTTCTCCCCTCAAATGTAAATTGAGGTTTTCTATAATTTGAAATATGTAATTAGATTACATAGGATTAGGATAGAATGAAGATACAAAGGAGCAAGAAGCAAAGGAGATGGTACCATAAACAAGAAGACTTAGAAATAGGAATTTGATTTCTATTTTGGGTTGTAAATTCATGCATATACCTAGGTAAAACCTAGTCAATTTCTCTTTGGCTCAAGAGATTGACTTTAGTATGTCCATAATCATGTCATATAGTTAATGTAACTATCTTTATATATCAATGTGATGAATGTATGATATATAAAAGCATGAAATAATAACTTGATGAGACTTAATAAAGAAATCCCTCACTAAATAAACAATTAAGTCTTACGCCTTCCATTAATATGGGGAGAACCAGAGTTCTTCTAGAGTTAGGGTTGTTGAGTTGCCTCAAGCTCACTCTATAAGAATATGTTCAATTCATTGAAATTTGATTTTACGATTAATGGGTTAGACTTAACCGATATTATTAACTTGGTAGATTTGTGTTAAGGCTAATGTGTATTGGAGGTGAAGTTGGGTTTGTATACATGAGATGTACACATATCAAGAGTCGATAGCCCAATGTATGTGCACACATCAATAAGTTGATAGCACAAGATTTGATAGTTGCATGAATAATGCAATTGGTATGGATTAGATACCTACCAACCAAACTAAGGATAGCTTGTTGAGTTGCCTCAAGGTTCTTCTTAGCTAGTTGGATATCGACCCACTAGGAGAATTTCCATATAAGTTCTCTCGGGTTCATAGTGAGGGCTATGAATTCGCAATAAAATAGTGGGAGCCATAATGCGATTTATTAAAGACTTAATAAACATGCATGTTATGTACATTCTAACATGTTCTGATTTACATCTAGGTTGCTAGAATCATCATCATGACAAGTGTGAATTTGCGATCACTAATGGAATCAAATAAGTTGACTGGGCCCAATTTTTCGGATTGGCTAGGAATCTGAGAATAGTTCTCAAATCCGAAAAGATTGGCTATGTCCTAGATGAGGCACTCTCTAATCCCACTGATGCTTCTGAAGATGTTCAGAAGGCATATCAAAAGCATCTCGATGATAGTGAGATGACAAGCTGCATTATGCTTGCTACTATGTCAGCTGAGTTGCAAAAGCAGCATGAGGCTATGAATGCTAATTCCATAGTATACCATCTAAGAGAGCTTTTTGATGAACAAGCACGTTCCAAAAGGTTCGAAACTTCAAGGTTGCTCTTCCGCACTAAAATGGTTGAGGGAACATCTCTAGTGCAATATGCATTGAAGAGGAATGGCTATATTGAGAGGTTGGACACCTTGGGATTTGTGATGGATCATGAATTAAGTATTGATTTAATTCTAACCGGTTTGTGTGATAGTTATTCACATTTTGTGCTTAACTATAGGATGAACCAAATCAATACAACTGTTCCCGAGGTGATTAACTTACTTAAAACAATTGAGCCATCTATTAAGAAGGATAGTAAGGCTGTGATGCTAGTGGACTCTTCAAATTCTAAAAGGAAGAACCTTAAGAAGAAGAAGAAGTCCATGAAGCCTAAGGGAGGCGTGGCCAAGAAAAAGGCCAAGGAGATTTCTCCAAAAGGGACATGCTTCCATTGTGGCAAGGATGGCCATTGGAAGAGAAACTGCAAGGCTTACTTGGAGTCCTTGAAGAAGAAGGCATCTGATGCCCCATCTACTTCAGGTATTTTTGTCATTGAAATTAATATTGTTTCCAATAATAATATATGGGTATTAGATACTGGTTGTGGCTCACAGATATGCACTGATATGGATGGCCTAAGGAATAGTAGACAGCTCAATAAGGGAGAGTCAGACCTACGCATTGGAAATGGAGCAAGGGTTGTTACATTAGCTATAGGAACATATGTATTGACCCTCCCTAGTGGGCTTATATTAAATTTGGAGAATTTTCTATTATATACCTGCTTTGACTAAAAATATTATTTCTGTTTCAAGTCTAAATAAAGATGGTTTTCTTTTAGCTTTTAGTAACAATTGTTGTTCTATTATGTTGAATGGAATTCTTTATGCTAATGGTACATTATGCAATGGAATATACATATTAGATATGTCAAATCCAATTTTAAACATCAATGATAATAAAAGGCAAAAAAAAGATATGTTGAAATCATCTTATTTATGGCATTGTCGTCTTGGTCATATAAGTGAGAAATGCATGGCTAAGCTACACAAAAGTGGTAGTTTGGGGTCATTTGATTATGAATCATATGACACATGTGAATCTTGTTTACTAGGTAAGATGACTAAATTACCCTTTAAGAGAAATGGTGAACATGTTAATGGGCTTTGAGACTTAATATATTCAGATGTATGTGGTCCAATGTCCACACATGCCAGATGTGGTTTCATCTATTTCATTACTTTTATCGATGACTACTCACGATATGGATACGTGTATCTTATGAGATACAAATATGAAGCTTTTGAAAAGTTCAAAGAATTCAGAAATGAAGTAGAGAAACAACTTGGCAAAAGTATTAAAACACTTCGATCAGATCGAGGTGAATACTTGAGCCAAGAGTTTCTAGATTATCTTAGGGATAATGGGATTTATCTCAATGGACTCCACCTTACACTCCATAACACAATGGTGTGGCTGAAAGAAGAAACTGAACCTTGTTAGACATGGTAAGGTCTATGATGAGTTTTGCGGAATTGCCTAAATCCTTTTGGGGTTATGCACTAGAGACCGCCATTTATATATTAAATGGAGTTCCTTCAAAGTCAGTTGATGTTACTCCATATGAGATATGGTATAACAAGAGGCCCACATTTTCTTACATGAGAATTTGGGGTTGTCCTGCTTATGTGAAGCGGACAATGTCAGATAAGTTAGAAGCTAAGTCTGACCGATATCTGTTTATGGGATATCTAAAAGCGTCATATGGATATCAATTTTACCACCCCTTGGAACAAAAGGTTTTTGTTTCAAGACATGCTATCTTTTTAGAGAGAGAATTCCTTCTAAAAGGAGATAGTGGGAGCAAAATTGAACTTAAGGAAGTTCAAGATGCTCAAACAGATGCTGATCAACTACCTGAACCCGAGCTTGTTACTCATACAGATGATATAACAGCTCAACCTTCTGAAGCACAAGAGCTTCGTAAGTTAAGTAGAATACGTACTATTCCAGAGAGATATGGATTTCTCATTAGTGAACAGAACGACGTATTGCTCATAGAAAATGATGAGCCTACAACCTATGAAGAGGTTTTGAATAGTTCAAAATCTGACAAATGGCTTCAAGCCATGAAGTCAGAAATGGATTCCATGTATGAAAACCAAGTATGGACTTTGGTTGACCCACCCGAAGGAATAAAGCCTATAGGGTGCAAGTGGGTTTTCAAAAAAAAACTGACATGGATGGTAATGTGATTACCTATAAAGCTAACTTGTTACTAAAGGTTATCGTCAAAGACAATGAATTGACTACAATGAAACTTTTAGCCTTGTAGCTATGTTTAAATCCATAAGGATACTCCTAGCCATTGCTACTCATTATGATTATGAGATATGGAAAATGGATGTGAAAACAACTTTCCTTAATGGAAATCTGACTGAGGATGTGTACATGACACAACCAGAAGGTTTCATATCCAAAGATGGTAAAAAGGTATGTAAGCTTCAAAGATCCATTTATGGATTAAAGCAAGCATCCAAGAGTTTGGTTTCTTACAAAATCTGGATGAACCTTGTGTCTACAAGAAGGTTAGTGGGAGTGCAATCATATTTCTTGTGTTATATGTAGATGACATATTATTAATGGGAAATGATGTCTCAGCCTTACAATCAGTCAAAATTTGGTTATCCAAGAATTTCTCTATGAAAGACCTTGGAGAAGTAGTCTATATTTTAGGGATAAAGATCTATAGAGATAGATCTAAAAGGTTGTTTGGTCTTTCACAGTCTACATACATAGATAAAATGCTAAAGAGGTTTAGCATAGAGCAGTCTAAGAGGGGATATATTCCCATGACTCATGGGATTACTCTCTCAAAGTCTTTGTGTCTAAAGACACAAGATGAGAGGACACACATGAGTTTGATTCCATATGCTTCAGCTATAGGATCAATCATGTATGGTATGATATGTACAAGACCCGATATATCATATGCTCTGAGTGTCACGAGTAGATACCAATCGGACCCTGGTGAGGGTCATTAGGTGGCTGTCAAGAATATCCTAAAGTACATAAGAAGAACTAAGGATGTATTCTTGGTATATGGAGATGGATATATTACTGTGAGCGGGTATACCGATGTCAGCTTCCAATCTGACAAGGATGACTCAAAATCTCAGTCAGGTTATATATTCACACTAAATGGTGGAGGATAGGAAATGACTGTTGATTCCACAACCGAAGCAGAGGAAGTAGTTTGGATAAAGAAATTCATTACAGAACTTGGAGTGGTTCCCAACATTATTGGTCCAATACAATTGTGTTAACCTTGAGGGGTATTTCCGTCATTTTGATGATAACAAATAATATAGCAATATTGTATTTAACATACTTGTTTTTGTAAGTATATTATACAGGACATGAATTAAAATAGCAAGAATGGAGAATTCGAAGAATAATCCTTGAGAAACAAAATTCAAGTAGTAGCATGTTCACTGCCGTGACTCTAGGAGTCACTCCCGTGAAGAAAGCTAACCGTTACCAAAACCAACATTTGAAGTTTACGGCCATGAAGGAAAAACAAACCGTGAAGTAAGCATTTCAGTCACCCCCGTGAATAAAGGTGTCACCCTCGTGAAGATTCATGAAATTTCATCCAGAGAGCTTCACGACCAGAGTCACGACTTGGATCACGGCTGGGAAGATTGTCATGCCCGTGAATGAGTATGTCACACCTATGACTCAATATGTCAAAACATTCCAGAGAGCTTCACGACCAAGGTCACCTCTTCAGTCACGACTTGGGAAGAACTGTCACCCATGTGACAAGCATAGTCACGCCCGTGAACAATGAAAGAGAAAAATGTCAAGCGCGATTTTTGGTTGGTACAACGGCTAGTTTCTTATTTAATGCACCCCAACGGCTATATTTAGCCATGAGAGTATAAATGGAAGTCATTTTATGCATTAAGAAAAGAGAGAATAATAAGAAAAACAAAAGATTAGCATATACTTCAAATCACAAGCTATCTTGTACTTTCATACTTTGAGAACAAATCTATTCTCTGTAAAAATCTTTTTGCTCCTCATATTTGAGCAATAAAGATTTATAAGTGGTTCTCTCTGTAATCTTTACTCAAGTGAGTTTTGGGTAGTTCTGGGTTAAGAGTAAAACACTTGTAAGGGTTAGTTGTGTGAACCTCCAAAACACAAATTAAGAGGTTGTTTGTGTGAGCCTGTAAAACACAAAGTGTAGGTTGTTTGTTTGAGCCTGTAAAACACAAATTGTAGGTTGTTTGTGTGAGCCTGTAAAAACACAAGGAATTCGTTATTGTGTGAGCCTTTAAAACACAAGGGTTTTCTGGGTTAGGTGTGAGCCATTGTGAGAAACACCATAGTTGGGAGTGAGCTTGTAAAACTCCATTGTAACACTTAGTGTGTTAGTGAAACTCCCAATTGCGATTGGGAAGAGGAGTAGGGTTTGTTAACACCCGAACCTCTATAAATCTGTGTGTCAAATTTTCTCTATCCTTCCTAAAAGTAATTGTTTATTTCCGCACCTTAAAGTTTAATTTTTTAAAACTCCAATTCAACCCCCCCTTCTTGGCTTAATATCTGGGCAACAATTGGTATCAGAGCCTTGTCTAGTATCGAAGCCTAAAAAGAGCTAGTAAAGAGTAAGATATGGCCAGTGAAGGATTCCAGAGTCTTAAATTATGCCCATTGGAAATTTAGGATGGAGACATACTTGGATAGTGAAGGAATTGAAGTCTGGGATAGTGTACGAAAAGAATGAACACCACCAACCAGAAAAGGAGCTGATGGTGAAAAGGAAATCCTATCAAGAGATGATTGGACAGAGCCTCAAAGAAGAGCAAATTTTAAAAACAAGAAGGCAATGACAATCCTATCAAGCTCATTATCTATTGAAGAATGTGGGAGAATACAACACTACTCAACAGCATATAGCATGTGGAAGACATTGGAGAACTATCATGAGGGAACTAAGCAAGTCAAATCCAAGAAGATTCAACTTCTAACCTCAGAATATGAGCTCTTCAAGATGAAATCCAATGAGTCAATCACTAACATGACCAACCGTCTTCTATCCATTATAAATGGAATGAGGAAACTTGGGAAGCATATGAGTTTGGAAGATGTAAACAATAAAATCCTGAGAAGTTTTCCTCTTAAAGACTATGGTTCAAGAGTAGCTGGCATAGAAGAAGCAAATGAAGATATGAGCATCATGAATACTGATGTGCTGATTGGCAAGCTTCTCACACATGAGATGGTAGTAAAGAGAGATAGAGAGCTTGAAGCAGAGCCAGAGAAAAGAAAACCCTTAGCACTCAAAGCCTTTACTTCAAAATCTCAAGATGAAAGTGAAGAGGTCAACCTATGCTTCATGGCTATTGAGGATCATGTCTCGGACAAAGTAAGATCACTACACTCATATTTTTTCAATAATGATAGTAGTGATAATGATAGTAATAGTGATAGTGATGATGATGATGATGAGCAAACCCTAATAGAAGAATTAAATATAGAATTAGAGAAATATAGAAATAAATTTAGTACCTATAGAAATAATATCTCTAATTTGAAAAATAAGATAGATGGTTTAGAAAAAGAGAACATAAAGCTTAAATCATCTAATGAATCTCTTCAAAAGTCATTAGATGAATACTCATCAAGACCCTCAACAGCTTCATTGTTAAAAGAAAATAATACTTTGAAAAATAAAGTTGAGGAACTTAGAAATTCCATTTCTAAATTTCACAAAGGTAAAGAAAGCTTAGATACTCTCATTGTGTCTCAAAGACCACCTTTAGTTAGACATGGTCTAGGATTTAAGGACACATCATCATCTTCTAACAAAACTGTATTTGTTAAGTCTAGAGAACCTAACATCTCCACAACTGTTAAGAAAGCACCAAGAAATAAGAATGTTAAACCTTATATACAGGAAAAGAATAATCATGCCTTTATGTATAGGAAGCATGCATCTAGAAAAACGCAAATTAATCATGAATGGGTATGCCATTGTTCTCAAAATCAGTCTAATAGATTTATGGCATTTAAACACAGTGTAAGACCAAAAAGCAAGTTTAGACCAAAACAATGTAATTATTGTATGAAAATGGGTCACATAAATAAACATTGCTGGATAAGGAAGGATCATTGGGAACCTTCATGTGCTAACCCCCAAGGAACCAAACTCATTTGGGTACTTAAATATCATACTTGATTTGTGATTCTATAGGTAAGCCTCAAGTCCACAATAAACAAAATTGCATGGCTAGTAGACAGTGGATGCTCAAGGCATATGACAGGAGACAAAGAACTCTTCAATGAAATCAAAAGTATTGATGGAGGTAAAGTTACCTTTGGAAACAATGCAAAGGGTAAGTGATGAATCTTGGCTGTGGCATAGAAGACTTGGTCATGCTAACATGGACTTAATACAAAGTCTCAGCACAGGAGAGCTAGTAAAAGGATTACCAAAAGTTCAATATGATAAAGGCAAGACATGTGATCCTTGTCAAAGAGGAAAGCAACACAAGTCATCTTTCAAAGCCAAAAATATAGTAAGTACTTCAAAACCTCTTAAACTCCTAGATTTAGACTTGTTTGGACCTACTAGAATTGCTAGCCTAGGAGGAAAGCATTATGCATTTGTCATCGTAGATGATTACTCTAGATTTACTTGGGTAATTTTCTTAGCTCAAAAGAGTGATGCTTTTGAAAATTTCAAAAACTTTGCTAAAAGAGTTCAAAATGAAAAAGGGTATTGCATTTCAAAAATAAGGAGTGATCATGGGAAAGAATTTGAAAATGAAAACTTTGAAAGTTTTTGTCTTGAACATGACATTTCACATAATTTCTCATCTCCTAGGACACCTCAACAAAATGGGGTAGTTGAAAGAAAAATCGAACTTTAATTGAAATGGCCAGAACAATGCTTAATGAATATGAATTACCAACTTATTTTTAGGCAGAAGCCACAAACACTGCATGTTATATTTCAAATCGAGTTTTCAAAAGACCTCTTTTAAACAAAACCTCATTTGAGCTATGGAATGGAAGAAAGCCCTTGGTATCATACTTTAGAGTATTTGGATGCAAGTGTTTTATATTGAACACCAAGGACAATCTTGGAAAATTTGCCTCTAAGTCTGATGAAGGTATCTTTTTAGGATACTCTACAACCAGCAAAGCATATAGAGTATTTAATAAAAGATCATTAACGTTTGAAGAATCCATGCATGTTTTTTTTAATGAATCTAGTAGACTTGATCTTGTGAAAGGTAGTGCTCTTGATAATGTTGTAGGTAATATGGAAAAACTTGATATTGAAAATGGAAAAAAAGAAAAAGATCAAGAAAATTTACTACCTCAAAATCAAGAACAAATGGAGCAAGAACTTCCAAAAGAATGGAGAATGATGAAAGATCATCCAAAAGAGCAAATAATTGGTGATATCAAGGGGAGTAAGTACTAGATCTCATTTCAAGCATTTAGTCACTGACATTGCTTTTATTTCACAAATTGAGCCTAAAAACATTGATGAGGCTCTTAATGATGAAAGTTGGGTAATTGCCATGCAAGAGGAACTCAAACAATTTGAGAGAAATAAGGTATGAAACCTAGTACCTAGACCCAAGAATCATCAAATCATAGGTAGCAAATGGGTATTTAGAAATAAATTAGATGAACAAGGGTTAATAACCAGTAATAAAGCAAGACTAGTTGCAAAAGGATATAATCAGGAAGAAGGTATAGATTATGATGAAACATATGCACCTGTAGCTAGATTAGAAGCTATAAGAATACTCTTAGCATATGCATGTCACATGAATTTCAAACTCTTTCAAATGGATGTGAAAAGTGCATTTCTAAATGGTTATATAGATGAAGAAGTGTATGTAGAACAACCACCAGGTTTTGAAAGTTATGATTTGCCAAATCATGTTTTTAAACTTTCAAAAGCTTTGTATGGTTTAAAACAGGCTCCAAGAGCTTGGTATGAGAGACTAAGTTCTTTTTTATTAGAAAATAGCTTCACAAAGGAAAATGTTGACACTACACTTTTCATCAAAAAGCATAAACATGATATACTTATTGTTCAAATTTATGTTGATGATATAATATTTGGTTCTACTAATGAGTTGCTTTGTCAAGAATTTGCTAAGTGCATGACTAGGGAATTTGAAATGAGCATGATGGGAAAACTTAAGTATTTCCTTGGTCTACAAATAAAGCAAAGCAATGAGGGCATATTCATTAACCAATCCAAATATGCCAAAGATTTAATCAAGAAATTTGGTATGGAAGGATGCAAAAATGCCAAGACTCCTATGAGCACATCAACGAAATTGGATAAAGATGAAAATGGTAAGAGCATTAATGAAAAGATTTATAAAGGTATGATCAGATCACTTTTATATCTCACTGCTTCTAGACCCGATATTATGTATAGTGTTTGCTTATGTGCACGATTTCAATCATGTTCTAAAGAATCTCATTTAAATGTTGTAAAAAGGATTTTAAGATATTTACATGGATCATTGCATCTAGGTTTATGGTATCCTAGAAATTCATCTTTTTATATTATAGGATATTCAGATGCAAATTATGCTGGTAGTCTTTTGGATAGGAAAAGTACTTCAGGTACTTGTCACTTCATTGGAGAATGTTTGGTTTCTTGTTCTTGGTTTAGCAAGAAACAAGTTTCAGTTGCTCTCTCAACTGCTGAAGCTGAATATGTAGCAGTTGGATGCTGTTGTACACAAATTCTATGGATGAAACAACAACTTAAGGACTATGGTCATGAGATGAACCATATACCTATAAAATGTGACAACACTAGTGCTATAAATCTTTCAAACAATCCTATTCAACACTCTAGAAGCAAACATATTGACATTAGACACTACTTTATTAGAGATCATGTTCAGTATGGAGATGTTGAATTAGAATTTATAAGCACAGAAAATCAATTAGCAGATATTTTCACTAAGTCTCTAAATGAGGAAAGATTTAATTTCATTAGAAGAGAACTAGGTATGATTGATGGATTAACCTTGTGATTGCAAAAATATGAAATTTTAATTGTTGATCTTAAATCATATCACAAGTTATAAGATAGAAATTTTGATGAGAATTCATGTTTTAAGAAGTAGAATCTTTGTTGAAATGATTTAGTCTTGTTGTAGAACTTAATTTCAATTTGATGAAAATTTTAGGGAGCGTCACGCCCGTGACATATATTCACGCCCGTGACTTAAGTGGCCCAAAGAGATAGTGTCGTTCACGACTTTGGTTCACGACATGATTCACGGCTTCAAGTGGTGAAACTTAGTTTCACGGCTTGAGTCACGCTCGTGAAAATGGACTTTCATGCCCATGACGAATTTTCACTCCCGTGAACAATTACACCCCAAAAACTCACAGAAGCTTTCACGCCTTGTGTCATGGCTTGCTTCACAGGCATAAGTAGTGAAATTCAACAGTTCACGCCCGTGACCAGTTATTCACCCCCGTGACCGATGATCATTCACGCCCGGGAGGTTCAAATCTCACGCCCGTGAACATATTCACGCCTTTATTCACAGGTGAAACACTCCTTCAGCAAACCGTGAACACGACCATTCACGCCCGTGAAACCATAAGTCACGCCCGTGAACATATTCACGCCTTTATTCACAAGTGAAGCACTCCTTCAGCAAACCGTGAACACGACCATTCACGCCCGTGAAACCATAAGTCACGCCCGTGAATGTATCGAATATATAAGAAAATAGCCGGTTACAACCTTCATTTCAACTCCTCATCTCTCAAAACCGCTCTCATTTACTCTCATTCATTAAGACATCAGAAGTTCGAATCTTCAGCAGAAATCATACATTTCTAGGGTTTTACATCAAATTTTCTGTCAAAATTATTTTCAACTCCATCAACAAATTTCTTCAAATATGGAATCTGCTTTATCTAAGGGAAAGAGAAAGAAGTCCCATGCACATAAGAGGTATTCAGATAACCTCATGAACATCATTCCGGAGAATTGCCATCCTCGGTATGCAACTTTGAAGAATATACCTCTTTTATCATCAAGGTCCTTCGATTGGCAGACAGTCTATAGTCTCGGGCTTGAGATGGCTATGACAGAGCAACTACAAGCTTGTCATCTCAAAGAGTTTTTTGAAATTCATCAGCCAACTCTAAGGGAGCCAACGCTGGAATTTCTCAGCACCTTGCAAGTTTCACCTACTGGAGTGGTGAAATTCCAACTCTGCAATAATCCTAACACCCTCAGTGCCATCGCATTTGGAGAATTGTTCAACCTACCATCTGATGGTATTCTAAATGAGACTAAGGTAGAATTCTTTGCTCCTCCAGCCTGGACACATTTTGGCACCGGTTGCAGCTGGGATGTCAAAAAAACTAAGAGCACACATCTTAGGACCCCAGTACACAGGTATTTGCATAGGTTCCTAACCTATAGCATTTTTGCTAGGGGAGAAAGTAATGGAACTATTAGGAAGTCAGAACTCTTCCTATTTGAGATGGCTCGCAGGGGAGTCACAGTGGCACTTTCCAGATGGTTTGCAAACCATTTTCTCTCCATTGTCACCAAGCCCACATGAGACATTTTGATTGGGGCATATGTCACCCATATTGCAGTGAAGCTCAATTATTTAAAGCTAGATGACCATCACTTCAACATCATTCCTGCACATCTTCGAGATAGGCTGGATGTCGAGTCGTTCATCAAGACGGGAGCGGCTATCAGAATCGTCTTTCAGAACGATATCTTCTACCGCTTCATTGACACTGCTGGAGAGATTATCTGGGAAGATAATGACACAGAGAATTTTAAAGCAGGCCTGCAGGGAGTCCAGCAGAAAAAGAGGGCTCGGATTGAGGAAGCACCTCCAGTAGTCGAGCAGGACATTGGACAATCTTCAGCTTCCACACCATCCTTAGCGCAGCAAGTGGTCGACCTCTTGGCACCACGTTTTGAGCAGCTGCAGACTTCCATAGTTGAGAGGTTGGAGAACCTCAAAGACTTCATGGAGTCTCGGATGGACAGCCTTGAGGCTGAAGTAGCTAGGCTTCGTGATAGGATGTCTGGCTAGGAGATAGGTTAGAGTGTAGCCTAAATTTGATCATTTTTAGCTTGTTTGTCATTTTTATACTTTGGTTGTGTAGGAAATTTTTAAATTTCCTTTCTGAATATTTTAACTTAGTTTGTATCCTTTTCCTTTATGCGATATATATTTGCTTTTGTTTACTTCAATCTTCATATCCTTTTTAATTAATGACAAAAGGGCGAGAAAACTAGCAATATATGATAAGCTATATATGATAGGCAATATATGATAAGGGAGAATGGTATCAAACTAGCAAATATAAGAATTGTGAATCAAAAAGTGAATTAACATCAAAAAGTGAATTGACTTTGAAATGGTTTAAAAATCTTGATTCAACATTTCATATGCAAAGTATATAATTGGAAAATTGAGTTTTTTTATATATCTTAGATATACCCTAAGTATACTTTGCATATACCTTAAAGCAAGTTATAAATAAAAATATGCCATCATATACCTTAAATATACCTTACATATACTTTATGTCTTGAAAAGGAATTATGGTATGAATTGGATATACTTCTCATATAACTTGCATATACTTAAAATCTAGTTTAATTTTTCATCATTATTTACTATTCTTGCATATTATAATTTCTTATCCTAAGTATATTTTGAGGGGGAGACTTCTTAAAATCACATATTGCTAGATTATTTGTCACCATCAAAAAGGGGGAGATTGTTAAACCTTGAGGGGTATTTTCGTCATTTTGATGATAACAAATAATATAGCAATATTGTATTTAACATACTTGTTTTTGTAAGTATATTATATAGGACATGAATTAAAATAGCAAGAATGGAGAATTTTAAGAATAATCCTTGAGAAACAAAATTCAAGTAGTAGCATGTTCACTGTCGTGACTTTAGGAGTCACTTCCGTGAAGAAAGCTAACCGTTACCAAAACCAACATTTGAAGTTCACGGCCATGAAGGAAAAACAAACCGTGAAGTAAGCATTTGAGTCACCCCCGTGAAAAAAAGTTTCAACCCCGTGAAGATTCATGAAATTTCATCCAGAGAGCTTCACGACTAGAGTCACCACTTGGATCACGGCTGGGAAGATTGTCACGCCCGTGAATGAGTATGTCACGCCCGTGACTCAATATGTCAAAACATTCCAGAGAGCTTCACAACCAAGGTCACCACTTCAGTCACGGCTTGGGAAGAACTGTCACCCCCGTGACAAGTATAGTCACGCCCGTGAACAATGAAAGAGAAAAATGTCAGACGCGATTTTTGGTTGGTACAACGGCTAGTTTCTTATTTAATGCACTCCAACGGCTATATTCAGCCATGGGAGTATAAATGGAAGTCATTTTATGCATTAAGAAAAAAGAGAATAATAAGAAAAACAAAAGATTAGCATATACTTCAAATCACAAGCTATCTTGTACTTTCATACTTTGAGAACAAATCTATTCTCTGTAAAAATCTTTTTGCTCCTCATATTTGAGCAATAAAGATTTATAAGTGGTTCTCTTTGTAATCTTTACTCAAGTGAGCTTTGGGTAGTTCTGGATTAAGAGTAGAACACTTGTAAGGGTTAGTTGTGTGAACCGCCAAAACACAAATTAAGAGGTTGTTTATGTGAGCCTGTAAAACATAAAGTGTAGGTTGTTTGTGTGAGCCTGTAAAAACACAAGGAATTGGTTATTGTGTGAGCCATTAAAATACAAGGGTTTTCTGGGTTAGGTGTGAGCCATTGTGAGAAACACCATAGTTGGGAGTGAGCTTGTAAAACTCCATTGTAACACTTAGTGTGTTAGTGAAACTCCCAATTGCAATTGGAGAGAGGAGTAGGGTTTGTTAACACCTGAACCTCTATAAATCTGTGTGTCAAACTTTCTCTATACTTCCTAAAATTAATTGTTTATTTCCGCACCTTAAAGTTTAATTTTTTAAAACTCCAATTCAACCCCCTTTCTTGGCTTTAATATCTGGGCAACAAATTGTATTGTGATAATAATGGAGCCATTGTGTAAGCAAATGAGCCACGGTCTCATCAGAGATCCAAACATGTACTCAGAAGATACCATTTGATTAGAGAAATCATTGGTAGGAATGATGTAAAGATAGAAAAAGTGCCCACTAATCAGAATATTGCTGATCCTTTAACTAAACCACTTCCCCAAAAGAAATATGATTCTCATGTACTCGCCTATGGAATTAAATACAAAGGCGATTGGCTTTAGTGCAAGGGGGAGCTTGTTAAAGGAGTGCTTTAAAGGCAATCACCTTTAGCACTTATTGTACAAATTTATTTGATTAAGAAAAGGCTTTTTCATTAATTTGATGTTCATTTGATATATGAATTGATAAGTGATCTTAAATCAATTAATGAAGTCCTTGATATATAACATAACATGAAGAAAATCACGATGTGATCATGATATTGAGATTCTTATCATGTGTAATTATGTTAGTATCAAAATTATCCCTAGTCATAGGATTAATGAGACGGGACATTATTAATCCAAATAGACTAGCACATGTTACACTCCTTGATTGGATCGAGTAGTAGATCTCATAATCTATAAATATGAGATGTTTAGAGTTAACATATGAATGCTTCCTACGTGTAGCTAAGTACATTGGATGACCAACTATGAGACAATCATATGGGCAATCTATTCAAATGTCAATGATAGTCGCATCATATCAATGGTGCAAGTATCCTTAGACTTGAGGTACTCAAGGATATCTTGAATATTGATTTTGTATTTTGACACTATTCCTTGTTGCCTCAGAGAGGTAGCTCATAAGGTGGTGATTGGATACAGCTTGAGGTATTCGAAGGTAATTGGGTAACCAACAAAGGATTCACCACTCTTGATAGAAGAAGTGTATACCCATGACCTCTTGTCGTGGTCATTACTCAGGAATCTCTGGCCAGAGTGGAAATGTCATAAAGATAGTCTTCAATGACATATCTAATAGAGTAATGAGCCTTAAGGACAAGAACTAACATTACTTGGACTAGATGTGACGTAGTCAGTCTAGTGGGAGTTGACACATGTCCATACTCTGAACCAAGTGGGGTATAGATTGGTGAAAGGAATAATTGCACATAAATTGTCTATGGAAAGGTTCGTTGTCAAACCACTGACTTTCCGGTCAATTGGGGGTCATGATGTGTTGTTAGATACCGCTCATGACCTGCTTAAATTAATTATTAATTTAAGTAGCCAACATAACCAGGAACCTAATGGGTCACGCACATTGAAGATATAAAGAATGAGTAAAATGGTCTTAGATATGATCCAAAATATGAGAGAATTATTTTAGGATGGATCGCGATGAGATCGCACGAAAAAATCATTCGAGAGTGTCACGGGCCCGTGCGGGCTAGGTAGGCTGCTGGCCTACCTTACGGGCCAGCTGGGCTGCCCAGTGTGCTTGCAGCTTCCATCCGTTGGTCAACGGCTGTAATTGGCCATAATTAGGCCAATTATTGCCAATTACTATTCATTAGTTGCCATTTTCTCCATTTTTGACTTTTCATCTTATTTTTGAATTTGATTCAAATTGAAAAGACATCAAATGATAGAAAATAGACATGAAAAAATTTTTTTGTAAAAAAAATATTTTTAAGACAAAAATTTCTCTCAAAAACACTTTCAAAGCTTGCACTTTGAATTTATTCAAACTATTTTCTCTTTATAGTTTCTTCTTCATTCTTCACGTGGATTATCATTAGAGACATCCTAGTGTGGATTGTTATGGTTTGCTACAACCCAACAAAGTGAAGATTTGAAGAACAAATAAAAATTACAAGGTATAATTTTTAACATTTACATTTTTATAAATTAGTTTTAATGGTACAAGTATGATATTTTGTTTTGGGTTTTGAAAAATTTTATTTTTTGCTGCGTTTATGAATATGATTCATTCTTCAAAACCCAACAGTATATGTAAGAAAGTGTTGACAGGAGTGATCAACACCAATTAATCATTAGAGATTTTTGCATGAAATGCATGTTTGCTCTGTTTTGGGTTGCTGAAAATGCATGATTTATACTCGTGAATAAGGGTGTCACGGTTATGATTGTTAAGGCTGATAAACTTGCATGAACCCAGAATTTTAAGGTTTGGTGTCATGGTTGGGAAGTCGTAAATACAGCGGTGTCACGATTGTGAATAGGTAATTCACGCCTATGAATACTCCGTTTCTTTCACGTGATTGTTCATGGGTAAGGTAACCATGAAAGTATACCTTCATAGCCATGAATAAGTAGTTCATGTCCGTGAGGCATGATAAATGTATTATATTTACCTTTTTGATTTGCAATCTTAATTAATGGTTTTTTAAATATATGTTACAAGATGTATGTATACATGAAAAATAACATGTGAAATATATGATTTGAAATTTATGCATTGGTATGAGTATGCATAAATAGGATATAATGTTGGTAATAACATGTGATGAAATGAATTGAAAGATAAAAATATTATGAGTTAAATGCCCAGTTCTCTAGTCTTAGACTTATCATAGGATATATGGTATACTATTGAGAGAGCTAAACAGTACCATATGAGTTATATTAATATGATACAAGGATAAGTGGTTAAAGCTTGGTATGAGTGCACTTGATCTTGGATTTACTAGCATGCTATATTATTTTCGGTCAATGTGGTTTAAGCTTGGGTTGTTGAGCACCATTGACTTGGGGAGTTAGGATAAGTTGTTACAAATTATGAGCTGAGTGGTTTAAGCTTGAATTGTGAGTGTCCCTATCTCATATCCCACATCCTAATAGTCAAGTTTAGAAAGTATTGGGTGATATAAAAATAGAAGTTAAATGAATATAAAAAGGAAGATTTTGTATGGTTGTTATGTGACCTACTATTTGTTGCTTAGAGAATCTTGGGCCATGTAAAATTAATGTAATAAGTTTAAAGTTCTGGAGCTAAAATAATTGAAATAATGAAAGCCTATAGATTCTTATAATGTGATGTTTATATCAGGTAAGTGATATGGTAATTGGAAATATAATAGATGTATATGTGTATGATATACAAGGATTATTATAGTATGTTTATGGTAAGATAGACATATTGGTATGTTATTAAAGCATGTAACAACTAGAATGTATGATTTTAGAAATGATCATAAGGTGAATGACACGACATTATATCTGTGTCAGTACGGATGAATACGATAGAATGAAGGAATCTCCTAAATCTTTACCT
Source organism: Triadica sebifera (assembly GCA_023653625.1). Classification (NCBI taxonomy): domain Eukaryota; kingdom Viridiplantae; phylum Streptophyta; class Magnoliopsida; order Malpighiales; family Euphorbiaceae; genus Triadica; species Triadica sebifera. The sequence goes on along the minus strand of JALBGG010000023.1, from coordinate 5,894,588 downwards.
GCTAGGCAAGAGGATAGCAAGTTACAAATTCTGTCTCGGTACGATATACATGTATTTTATTTCTATTACTATGAAATTCATAACTGAAGTAGTTAATAAATGAAATAGTTAATGGTGGGGGAACTGTCTTTTCTATATACTTTCCCTGGTTCCGTTGCTACTGCGTGCTTTATGCAATCGATGGATTATATAGATATCCCTTCAACACAACATAGGTCATCGAAAGGATCTCGGAGACCCACCAATACCGTCACCCATTTTTACTAAGAAACTGAAAGAAACCCTGGGAATTCATCATTCGAAGGGAAGTAGACTACTCAAGAATTTCACATTTTATTTAAGTTGTAATTGGGAGAAATATTAGTTTGCTTAGTGTGTGAGTTTCCTACACGTATATTTGGAGCTAGCTGACTAGAAGAGTCGCAAGCCATCAGAGATCAGTCAAAGTACATCTAGTTTGGGGTGTATTATCATACATGGAATTTATGTATTTTTATTTATATTATGGGGTTTTTGAATCAAATTTTACATGTCTTTGATGTTTAAGAACATGTAATGGTAAGTCATAATGAATTTTTGTAATATAAATCTAGTGAAGCTGGAAACATATGTTATATGCTATGATATTGATCGATGGATCAGAATTTTAATATTATGATGGATTTCTTTGCCTTAAACTGCATCACAATATATTAAAGTTTTTCGTAAAACAGCATCGTAGCATCCATTAGTATAGTTGGTGAGGATTCTTTCGGCTGTATTGGCGAGTGTTACATATAGTGGAAATAAAGGCTACAAAATTACTTCTTAATTACCTTGGAGTTCCCTTATTTGTTGGTGCGCCTAAACAACTATGGCTCAAACCAATTGTTGATAAAATACTTAATAAATTTGCATCTTAGAAGGGTGTGAGTCTCTTAATGGTGGAAAGACTCACTTTAACTCAATCAGTGTTGAAAAGCTACTTCATTCATTCATTCATTCATTCATGGTCTATAAATGAACGAAAACTCTATTGGTTCATATGTTGGGCTTTGTGGGACTAGGCTGCCCATGTGGGCTTGACCCGACCCAAACCCATTTGTTTTAATATATAAGAGGCAATTTTCTTATTAGATGAAAATCGCTTCTCATAAGTTACAAAACGTAACTTTCATAAGAAAACGTCATCCGAAATTTGGAAATTCTCGGAAAAGGAATTTCTTCATCTCCATTCAATCTCAAGTGAAGCAAAACGTTCGTACTATGGAATCGAGTCAGGTTCTAGTAATTTGACTCCGGCCAAAGTATTGAAAATGCACAGTATACGCTTAACAAGTTTCCACTGCCCGAATATTTTTACATTGGTATCAGAGCCCGAATTGTGCATTTTTGTGCTTAAAATCATGATTGAGATGATTTTTGAGTAATTAACTATGAAAATCCAAAATTTATTCGATTTTCATGAAATTAATTCTTCAGTTTCATAGTTCAAATTTGGTATGGTTGGAAAGCTCTCATCACAACCTTTCTAACAAGTATTTTTACATAATTTTCTGATAAATGGTTGATTTTTTTACAATTTTTCAAAGATTCTAATTGAATTTTTTTTTTAAATTTCTAAAAACTAAAATAAAATATGATTCACAATCTCGGATGGCGTATGACATTAAAACGGAATAAAAATGGTCCCAATAGGTTTAGAACCATAAAAAACATGTACAATTTGAAAAATTGGTGAAACATAACCTCCGAAAGACGGCGCGTGTACTACACGTGCCACCTCAGTGCGTCACATGCCAATGGTTGGCATGGAACAGTTGGCTAACGGTTAGTCCACATGTCAATCCATGTGTCTATGACACGTGTCACATTTGGCCACATGGATTCTCCTGATTGGTCCACGGAAATGCTGATGTGGCGGTGATTGCACGCGTGGTGGCACGTAGGGCACGTGCACCGCGTGGGATACATATATTCGACATGTGGGGGCACGTGCAATGGTATTTTTGGTCCAATTATTTTTTAAATTCTCAAAATTTAATTTCCAATTTAATGGATATATTTTCAAAAAATTTTGATGACTGTTTGATGAAGAATTTGGAGAAAAATATGCAAATTGGCACATAATTATTAATATATATATATATATATATATATATATATATATATATATATATATATATATATATATATATATATTTATGTATATTTTTTTCTTTGGTGTCACATAAAATATGTCCTATTTAATGATGTCTAATATTGGTTTAATTTATTCAAACATGTAATGAGGAATCTTATGCTTCGTGCTTTGGAGCGATTATATGCATATAAGAAAGATCTGGAACATTCTCTTGAGAAACATATTGATGAGATGTTCTATAAAATGTGGACTTTCTATGTGATATTTGGTGAAGAATATGACTTAGCTGTGGAACAACAGATGTCTACAGTTCTTGATTCTTTACCTGATTCATGGGAAGAGGAAATGAAAATACTTAAAGAAAGATTAAGCGACTTAACTTATAAAAGTCTTGAAAAAGATTTAAATCGGAAATTAGAGCGCCAAATACAAAATAGTATTAGGCAATCTAGCAAATCAATGAATAGTTTTCCATGAATGAAAAAGGTATCTGGTACATTGGCAAAAAAGAGATTTTGCTGAAAGGGAACCACCAATTCAACCAGATGATGAATGAATTGAACTCAACATTAGAAAATATTTAATTTTTTTGTGTGACAATATATTTTTTTTTATTAATGACTTGTAATGAATGTTTGTATTATTTTTAAGCATATATATATATTTTTATTGTTATATTATATGATGAATGTATTGTGGGAATATTAGATTGGTAGATTAATAAATCTCATCTAATGTAAAATACATTAGTGCATGTTTAAATTAAACAGTGATAACTGGACTATGTCAGTAAGAATTGATTGGGCTATATAAATAGTATTTTTTGTTTCTACTGCTTGTGTTAGGTTATTATTGATTAATTTAAAGCATTGTGACATAAAATGATAATAGTGATAATGAATTATTCTAATCCTAATTATGATAATTGTTTCTAAATAGTTAAAATGGCTGCTACAAAAAGCATTATTACTGACTTGAATCAAGGAGATAAGCTGAATGATAAAAACTATGACATTTGACATCGCAAAATTCAGTTTCTCCTTGAAGAGTTAACACAACCAATGGCTAAGCCTGAGCATGGAAGTACTGCTCAACATATGCAAGATATGGAAGGATATCAAGCCTATAAGCGTAAGGACAGAGTTGCTCGCATATTGATGCTGAGCAGTATGAAAAATGACTTAATGTTACGCTTTGATAAGAACCGCTTAGCCCAAGCAATTTGGAATGCTGTTAAGGTTCAGTTTGGTGGAACCTCAACAATAAGGTTGCATCGGTTAACTCTGAAATTTGATGTCTATAAGAAGAATTGTAATCATACAATGAGGCAACACCTTACTATCATGTCCAACATGATAAGTGAGCTGAAAGGTGCTGGCCATGAGATGACTGATGAACAACAGGTCCAAGTTATGATACGCCTTCCAAAAGCCTGGGAACATATACGTGTTAGCCTTACACATAATGACAACATCAAAAATTTTGATGATGTTGCCCGACATGTTGAGCTAGAGGAGGATCGTCTTCTCGCTGATAAGCTCAAAGGAGAGGCTTATATGACTGAGTCTAGAGGCAATGAGGCTTCAGGTTTGGGCAAAAGAAATGGAAGGGTAAAGACAAATGGCAAGGCAAGGGAGGAAATAAGGCCAAATTTAGCGGAAATAAGGCTCAGATCAGTCCCTTGCTATGTGGTATATTGCTGTTGAGTCTACAGTCCAAAGGAATAATTTCAACTAACATCAAACAACTACTAACATATAAATCTGAGGGACTAATTTGGTCATACAATACCTTTGACTCAGTGCAATCACGAGTAAAGTGACCAAGCTTCCCATAATTGAAGCAATTCATGTGACCCAAGACATCAGAAGAAAAAGAAGGAATGTCTAGAGTTCCCTACTCCAGTGTTGTTGGTAGTCTTATGTATGCAATGATGTGTACACATCTAGAATTTGCTATGTCGTTAGGCTAGTAAGCAGATTTCAATCTAATCTAGGTTTGAAACATTAGATGGCAGTCAAGAGAATATTGAGATATCTAAAAGGAACTTCAAACTATGTTCTGTGCTATCAAAGGAAAGATTTGCGCTTAATTGGTTATACTGATGCTAATTGGGGAGGTGATATAGATCAATGCAAATTGACTTCTGGATATGCATTCTTGCTTAATGATTGCGCAATTTCATGGAGTAGTAAGAAGTAATCTTGTATAGATTTATCAACAATGGAAGCTGAGTATGTAGCATGTTCCTCAGTTATACAAGAGGTAGTTTGGTTGAAAAGGTTTTTGTAGCACTTAGAGATTGTCAAGTCAGTATATGAACCTGTGACAATCCATTGTGATAGTATGGTTGCATTAGCTTATGCTAAGGATCCAAAATATCATGAAAAGACCAAACACATCTAGATTCAATATCACTATGTTAGAGACATGATTGCGGAAAATGAAGTGATTCTGAAATACATTTCTACAAACAAAATAGTAGCAGATCCATTTACTAAACCAATAGCTAGGGATTCATTTGTAAGGCATGTAAAATCTCTAGGCTTTTGTAGAATGTGATCAATATCTATATTATATCAGATCAGTTGGTTTTTACAAGCAATATTTCAATTTAATTGTTTAATGATTTTTTTCAATTATGAATATATTGTAAATACCAGTTAGAACAAGTTGAATAAGTATGTCGATAGACTTAGATTGACTTACTCACATGAGTAATCGCCTTTGGTGCTATGGAGCGAGCAGAGATGAGACCATAAATACAGAGGTGTTTAGTGAATGATTAAGGCGTAGTAGGAGCAGTCTTAGTCTCTTTCATTTTTTTTAAGGTGGCCTTGATAAGGATAAAGATGAGATTCTTCGTACATATAAGAATCAACATGAATGACTTTCCTACCATTCATGTGTCTATATAGAGGAAGTTGAGTGTGAAATTTATTGTTTAACATTGTTGAATGTGTAAATAAAAGTTTTAGGTTTGACACATTCAGAGTGACAAGACTAATACTCATATGATGTTTATTTATTTTGAATTAAGAGCAAGACATACACTCTTTCATCTTTGACAAGAAAAAAGCAGCTCCACCATAGCATGCATTTCATACTGCACGTGCTATACGAACTATTGGAAAGCAAAAGAATAGATCCCTGCTTTTTCACTATGTGAGTCCTAGAAATCCTAGAAATGGATTTCAAACAATTTTTACCCTTTGTGACTTTTGACTATATCATGATGTGATGAATTAATGTTGGCTATCTTAGGATGTATCCTATAGTCATGGAATGATTCAACTTAATGGAACACTCCTAGAAAAGCGAGTTAATTTAAATCTGATTGATGTGAGGGCGAAAGAAAGAGTATTTTGCTTATGCACTCGCTGCTTGTGTTTACTGGCCGAAATTATTACGCTTGATGAAGTGAGAAGTAACTTAGAATACAAGTAATTATAAGAATGATTTGAGTATGGATTCTGGAGGGATTGAATGATACTCAATTAAGTGTATTGAGAAAGATACTTGGGGTAATTAAGCACATTATAAAAAAATAATTACATATTTGGATTAATGTCTCCTATATGGCCTATGGTTAGGTTTGTATATTAAAATTTCCACAATTTGTGTATTTCAGGTCACACGGTCTGTTCGTCTGTATGAAAGATTCTTTGTTTGAGTTTGAAATTTAGGATGAGATAAACCCATTATGGGCGAGTGGGAGATGTTGGGCTTTATAGGACTGGGTTGTCCATGTGGGCTTGACTTGGCCGAAACCCATTTGTTTTAATATATAAGAGGCATTTTTCTTACTAGAAGAAAACCGCTTCTCATAAGTTACAAAATGCAACTTTCATAAGAAAACATCCTCTAAAATTTGAAAATTCTCAGGAAAGGAATTTCTTCATCTCCATTCAATTTCAAGTGAAGCAAGACGTTCGTACTGTGGAATCGAGTCAGGTTATAGTAATTTGACTCCATCCGAAGCATTGAAAACATACGGTATATGCTCAACAAGTAAGTTTCTGTTGCTCGAATATTCTTACATTATATATAGAGGAGTATGAGGAATTTTTTGTGGACTGGAAACATAAAAATTAAAAATTTAGTTACTGTCCTATGGAAGACTTCTTGTAAACTGAAGAAGATGGGTAGTCTGGGTATTAAACATTTGGAGGAACTGAATCATGCTTTTATTGGTAAATTAATATGATCTCTAATAGCTAATAAACCATGCTCTTGAAGCACTTTAAGAGCAAAGTTTCTTAATACAGTTGATATTCCTAAATTAACTCATTTTTTGTCTTCAATATGGAGTTCAATAAAAAAAAATACTTACATTAAATGAGAAAATCTATAAAATGGCTCATTGGTAAACATTCCAATTTACTATTTTGGATGGATGAATGGATCCAACCTTCTTTAGCCAATCAAATGAATATTTTAGTTTCTGTCCAAGTCATTTTGATAGAGCAGGTTTCAAATTATATTAACAATGGGTCTTGGAGCATGTCTGACTCTTTACCAGTATCTATCAAAGATGAAATAAATAAGGTGAAGTTGCTTTATGAAGATGACGATGTTTGTGAATGTATACATTCAAGGGATGTCCAATACATGGTAAAGGCTATGTTAGCTAATATGGCAGGTATTGAAGGCCAAATGTTGATGTTTTTTTTATCACTTCTACTGGAAAGAATTCTTGCCTCTGTCATGATCTATGTTACTTTGGAGAACATTCGATGGGAATTTACCAAAGCTTTGAATCATATTTTTGTGACTTGTCTGTTTATCATTGCAGTTTGGGGAGAAATTTCAAGCTTTTTTGGCCAGCGAGTAAAGACTAATGGCAGCTTAGTGGACCTTCTTCAAGATGCTTGTAAGGTAAACTTAAGTCCCCAATTAAAAGCATTTTGGGTCTCAACGATAGTGAATGCGGTGTGGCTTGTATAGAGCACACAAAATCTTGTGATTTTTTAAGGAAAATCAGTTAGCATTTTTCATATATTAAGAACATTAAGGCATATAGTAAAGGAATATGATTAATTTAAATACGACATCATGTATAATGCGATGGAGGAGATAAATATTTTACATAAATTACAAATGCAAGGTAGGCCATCCAAGGCAACTAAAATATATAGTATTATATGGCATCCATCCCCTTGTAATTGGATTAAAGTTAATAAGGATGGTTTGCCTTATGGAACTCCAGACATTTTAGGGGCAGGAGGGGTATTTTGAAGTAGACGAGGATTTGTTATAGGCACGCATGCATTTGTGGCGAAGTTGCAAGTTGTTATCAATGCAATTCAAAGAGCTTGAGAATATGGCTGACTTCATCTTTGGATAGAATGTGACTCTACTGGCGTGGTTGACCTTATCAAGACTAAAAAGGAGTTCCATAGTGGCTAAAGCAGCAATGGTCAGAGTATTTAAATAGGATGACATGTATGCACATAGTGAATACTCATATCTATTGGGAAGGAAACAAGATTGCAGATAAACTTGCAAAAGTTTGATGTAAATTCACAAGACAATCATTGGTGGAATACATGGCTAGATTTTTGTTTGGGGTTACTTTAAAATATTTTAGTAGTTGTGATAATTTTCATTTTCAGTAGTCTTGACGATAGAAATGTTGAATTAATTATGTAATTTTTTTATTTTTTAATTAATAATATTTTGAGTTTAGGTGTATGATACAAATGCTATAGTTGTGTCAACTTTATTGGAATGAACTGGTGTGTTTCTGTTAACTAATCCCAACTTTTATTAAAACAATAATGTACAACATAATAAATATGTAATATTACAACTTTTTTTCTTTTCACAATAAATTATCCAAATAAAGAAAAATAAGTTTTATTTTATTTCTCATTCCTTATTATTTTACTTATATTACTCCAATACAAAACATGTTGAAAAAAATAAAGAGAAAAAATAAAATTTATTTTCTCTCCATTTGTTTCCTCATCAAAGAAAAATTACCAAATATAATGAAAAGGAAGGAAAATAAGGGGGAAAATAAATTTCTTTTTCTTCCTTATTTTCCCTCCTCATATGGAAGTTTCCAAATATGGTGTAAAGAGCTCGTAGTAAACCCATCCAAATTAGCCCGTCTGAGTGTGACCTATTCAAACTACGACTTGTATATTTTGATAATCTAGAAGTTTTAGTCAATTAAACTTATTTTTTATTCATATGTATTTTTAGTCAACTAAATCTATTTTTTTTATTACAAATGATCTGCTAAATTTTACACATTAATTTGAGATTAACCAGATTCAATCCTATGACCTTGAGATTTAGCTGTTAAGCCAAATCCAACAAGTTATATTACTGTATCTTAGTCCTTTTTTCTTTTTTTGAAAGATTATATTTTAGTTCATTAAACATTTAAACTCTATCTGAATTTGGTAAATTATCATATTAATTATTCCATAGTAACTAATATATTTGTAATTATCCTTTAATTTTATATAGTTATTCATATTAAAATAGATAAATAAATTATTGATTAGAAGAAAAATATCTTTCAAATAAATAAGTATTTCTTGCTAAAGTGTTTTAAAATTAGTAATAATATATATATGTGCTCATAACCTGAGTTTAAGCCACCATACTCATTATTTGTATCAGCTCATCTGAGCTCCTCAACTCAAGAGTGCTCATAACTCGAGCTTAAACTACCTTGATTGAGAATATAAATAGTGCTAGAAAATTTAGGATTAAGGGTGCTCACAATATTAGCTTAACCACTTTGTCCTAATATCAATATCAATAATATCCTATGGTATTTTAACCCCCTTAATGGTATACCATCTATCCAATGTCAAGTATAATATTAGAGTACTGGGTATTTAGATTATTACCTTTATCTTTTAATTCATTTCATAACATACAATTTTCCAGCATTCATCATAAGCACCTAGTCTTATACATGTGTGTATATTCATGTATAATTTCAACACATATCATATGATTAAACAAATTATCATGTAAGATCACAAATCAAAATATACATATTATGCCTTTACTGTACTTCATAGCACATCAGGGAAAATTCCTTTTATGGGCGCCTTACCTATGAGCCAATATGTGAAACAAAAGCACATCATTCACGGGTGTGAAGTATCTCTTTATGGTCGTGACACCATATTTCATGATTTTCTGACTGTGAAACAAATCGTAACATTATGGGTTTAACATGAAGAACTGACCTCAATATTCACGATCGTGATTATATGTTTACAGGCATGAACCCTTATTTTATTCATGCATTCACGACCGTGAACCCTGTGTCACGGGCATGAAACCTAGGTATTCCAGAAATGTAAACTCATACCAAAATAGAGTTTCATGCAAAAATCTTCCAAAACTATAAGGATTAACTAGTGATAATCACTCATGTTAATATTTTAGTCCATATACCATATCAACAATATGCCTAAACACTTTAAACACATGTGACATAAAGATTCATGCTAAAAATGTCAACTTTATATCATTAACATATTTTATCAATATCCATGGCATTTCAAGCCATAACTCATCACAAATCACACCATTTCCTTATTGATATGTCCTTACATGATCTTTATGCATTTATCACACAAAAATACATACCAAAGTGCATAAAAAGTGAATTAATATGCCAATATTACATACATCTAACAAAATGGAGCCTTAACTATCTTGAAGTTTCTTTAAGCTCATTTTCCCTTTTATGATGCTTTCTCTTACTCACCAGCAAATCCTAACATTATAAAAATATTCTTATCAAATCCCTATAATAAAAAACGAGCTCAAACTAACCCTAAAACTGAGTTCTACCTCAACTTAATAAGAACTCTCTCAAAACTCCATAACCTCCAAGTTTTCAAACGTCAACAATGGAAACTAGGTTAAAAGAGGGTGAAGAAGATGGAGCAGAAGTCTTAGGCACATGTCAGGGGAAGATTATGGGCAGTGGGGGCTGTTAAAGCAAAGATATGGAGTAAAAGAAGGAGAAAAGTGCGACTGCAATATGGCTAACCGACCTGCATTCACAGGCATGAAACTGCATTTACAGCCATGACTAAACTATTCACAAGCATAAATGTTCTTCTCAAAATGATCCCGCTACATTCAAAACTTTGTCATTTTGAATCTTGGTAAGACTTTCACGAGCGTGACACCATATTCATAGACATGAAAACTCTTTTTTTATAAAACTTAAACTTTTGAGACACTAAACCACAAACTCTCCTTCTTACAAACCAATATAACTTCTAGACCCTAAAAATCGAGTGTTACATATCATGTCTAAATCGTGTCTTTCTATATGTATCATTAACCTATGAATTCTCAATGCACTTCTCACATCGACAAATATGCATTTATCAATTTATAACATGAAATTCTATAACCATGCATTCATAACCCATCCTGCATAGATGTACACAATGATAATACCCTTAGCTTAGCATATAAGCATGCATCCTCTTATACCATAATTCATAATTACTATACTCACCATTATCAACATGCTTAATAGATAATTTACATAAATCATTACTCATTAATCTTATAACATTCATAACAGATTCATACAAGGTGTTAAACCTTGAGGGGTATTTTTATCATTTTGATGATAACAAATAAAATAGCAATATTATATTTAACATACTTGTTTTCTAAGTCTATTAGACATGGTATGGAATAAAATAGCAAGAATGGAGAATGGAAGATTAATCCTTGAATGATAAAATTAAGGAAGTAATGTTCACACTCGTGACCCTATGTGTCACGCCCGTGAAGAAGCTAACCGTCAACAAAACCAACATTTGAAGTTAACGGCCATGAAGGAAGACAACCAATTGTGAAATGCACATTTAAGTCATGCCCGTGAACCTTCTTGACAAATTCATCCAGAGAGCTTCACGACCAAAGTCACCACTTGGATCACGGCTGGAAAGTTTGTCATGCCCTAAATATATATGTCACTCCCGTGACCCTATGTTTCAAAACCTTCCAGAATGCTTCACGACCAAGGTCACCACTTCAGTCACGGCTTGGAAGAACAGTCACGCCCGTGAAAAATGAAAAAGAAAAATTTCAAGTGCGATTATTTGGGTTGGTGCAACGGCTAGTTTCGTATTAAATGCATTCTAACGACTATAATTCGCCATGGGAGTATAAATGCAAGTCATTTATGCATTCAGTACAAGAGGATAGCAAATACTTTGAATCAAAATCTTATTACAAGTTATTTGTACATTTAATACTTTCTTAACAAATATCTATTCTCTGTGAAAATCGTTTTGCTCATCATTTATTGAGCAATAAAGATTTGTAAGTGTTTCTCTCTATAATCATTTTTTACTCAAATGAGTTTTGGGTATTTCTGGGTTAAGAGTAGAAAACTTGTAAGGGTTAGTTGTGTGAGCCTTTAAAACACAAAGAAAGGTTGTTTGTGTGAGCCTGTAAAATACAAGATAAATGTTGTTTGTGTGAGCCTGTAAAACACAAGATAAAGGTTATTTGTGTGAGCCTGTAAAACACAAGGGATTTCTGGGTTAGGTGTGAGCCATTGTGAGAAACACTATAATTGGGAGTGAGCTTGTAAAACTCCATTGTAACACTTAATGTGTTAGTGAAACTCCCAATTGCGATTGGGGAGAGGAGTAGGGTTTGTTAACACCCGAACCTCTATAAAAATCCTTGTGTCAAATTTCTCTATCCCTCCTAAACTTAATTTTTTTATTTTCGCACTTTAAAGTTAAATACTTAAAACTCCAATTCAACCCCCCTTTTTGGCTCAATATCTTGGCAACAATTGGTATCAGAGTTTTGTCTAGCAGCTAAGCCTAAAAAGCGCTAGTAAAGATTAAGATATGGCCAGTGAAGGATTCCAAAGTCTCAAACCTTACTTTGATGGAGAAAATTATGCCCATTGGAAGTTTCAGATGGAGACATATATGGATAGTGAAGGAATTGAAGTCTGGGATAGTGTACGAAAAGAATGGACACCACCAACCAGAAGAGGAGCTGATGGTGAAGAAGAAATCTTATCAAGAGACGATTGGACAGAGCCTCAAAGAAGAGCAAATTTCAAAAACAAAAAGGCAATGACAATCCTCTCAAGCTTATTATCTATTGAAGAATGTGGAAGAATACAACACTGCTCAACAGCTTATAGCATATGGAAGACATTGGAAAATTATCGTGAAGGAACTATACAAGTCAAATCCAAGAAGATTTAACTTCTTATCTCAGAATATGAGCTCTTTAAGATGAAATCCAATGAGTCAATCACTGACATGACCAACTGTCTTCTAGCCATTATAAATGGAATGAGGAAACTTGGGAAGCATCTGAGCTTGAAAGATGTAAATAACAAATCCTGAGAAGTCTTCCTCTTAAAGATTATGGCTCAAGAGTTGCTGGCGTAGAAGAAGCAAATGAAGACATGAGTATCATGAATACGGATGTGCTTATTGGAAAACTTCTCACACATGAAATGACAGTGAAAAGAGATAGAGAGCTTGAAGCAGAGCCAGAGAAAAGAAAGCATTTAGCACTTAAAGCCTCTACTTCAAAATCTCAAGAAGAAAGTGAAGATGATGAAGAAATGAGTGATGATGAAAATGAGGACATTGCTATGCTTTCAAGAAGATAGAAAAGAATTATTGAGAAGAAAATGAGCAACTCCAGAAAATACAGGCAAAGAAACCTTAAACAAACTTCTAATGATGCACAAAGAAGTAAGGAAGAGGTAAAGTGCTATGAGTGTGGAAAGAAAGGACATATCAAACCAGAATGTCCAAGGCTCAAGAAGCATAAGAGCAAATACCAAAAAGACAATAGGGAGAAAGGTCACAAGGCCACATGGGATGACGAAAGCTCTTCAAGTGAAAGAGATGATAATGAAAGCGAAGAGGTCAACCTATGCTTCATGGCTATTGAGGATCACGTCTCGAATAAAGTAAGATCACTACACTCATACACTTTCAATAATGATAGTAGTGATAATAATAATAGTGATAGTAATGATGATGATGATGATAAGCAAAGCCTTATAGAAGAATTGAATCTAGAACTAGAGAAATATAGGAGAAAATTCAGCACTTATAGAAATAACATCTCAAATTTAAAAAACAAAATAGATGCTTTAGAAAAGGAGAACATTAAGCTTAAATCATCTAACGAATCTCTTCAAAAATCATTAGATGAACACTCATCAAAACCCTCAACTAATTCCTTGCTTAAAGAAAATAATACTTTAAAAAATGAAGTTGAGGAACTTAGAAATTTCATTTCTAAATTTTACAAAGGTAAAGAGAGTTTAGATACTCTCATTGTATCTCAAAGACCACCTTTAATTAGACATGATCTAGGATTTAAGGACACATCATCATCTTCTCACAAAACTATTTTTGTTAAGTCTAGTGAACCTCATATCTCCACAATTATTGGAACAGCACCAAGGAATAAGTATATTAAACCTTCTATACATAAAAAGAATAATCATGCCTTTATGTATAAGAAGCATGCATCTAGAAAAGCATCAATTAATCATGATTTTGCATGTCATTGTTCTCAAAATCAGTTAAATAGAAAAATGGCATTCAAATATATTGTAAGACCAAAAAACAATGTTAGACCTAAACAGTGTAATTATTGTATGAAGATTGGTCATATAAATAAACATTTTTGGATAAGGAAGGCTCATTGGGAACATTCATGTGCTAACCCCCAAGGACCCAAGCTCATTTGGGTACCTAAAAATCATACTTGAACTATGATTCTATAGGTATGCCTCAAGTCCACAATAAACAAAAATGTTTGGCTAGTAGACAGTGGATGCTCAAGGCATATGACAGGAGATAAAGAACTCTTCAATGAAATTAGAAGTATTGATGGAGGTAAAGTTACCTTTGGAAATAATGCTAAGGGTAAGGTAATTGGCATTGGTTTTATTGGTATGTATGGTACTACCTTTATTAAAGATGTCTTACTTGTTGATGGCTTAAAACATAACTTGTTAAGTGTTAGTCAATTATGTGATAAAGGAAACAAAATAATCTTTACTTCCAATGAATGTCTTGTAACCTCTATCGATGGTCAAGAAATAGTTAAAGGAAATAGAGATGTCAACACATACATAATAGACTTACATGAATTATCTAACCATTCCTCTAAGTGTCTTGTGACTACTAGTGATGAATCTTGGTTGTGGCATAAAAGGCTTGGTCATGCTAACATGGACTTAATACAAAGCCTCAGCACAGGAGAATTAGTAAAAGGACTGCCAAGAGTCAATTTTGAAAAAGACAAGACATATGAACCTTGCCAAAGAGGAAAGCAACACAAGTCATCCTTCAAAGCTAAAAACATGGTAAGTACCTCAAAACCTCTTCAACTCCTGCATTTTGACTTATTTGGACCTACTAGAATTGCTAGCTTATAAGGTAAACATTATGCCTTTGTCATCATAGATGATTACTCTAGATTTACTTGGGTAATTTTCTTAGCTCAAAAGAGTGATGCTTTTGAAAATTTCAAAAACTTTGCTAAAAGAGTTCAAAATGAAAAAGGATATTGTATTTCAAAGATAAGAAGTGACCATGGCAAAGAATTTGAAAATGAAAACTTTGAAAGTTTTTGTCTTGAACATGGCATTTCACAGAATTTCTCATCTCCTAGGACACCTCAACAAAATGGGGTAGTTGAAAGGAAAAATCGAACTTTAATTGAAATGGCTAGAACAATGCTCAATGAGTATGGTTTACTAACTTACTTTTAGGAAAAAGCCACAAACACTGTATGTTATATTTCAAATCGAGTTTTCAAAAGACCTCTTTTAAACAAAACCTCATTTGAGCTATGGAATTGAAGAATGCCCTTGATATCATACATTTGGATGCAAATGCTTCATATTGAATACCAAGGACAACCTTCGAAAATTTGCCTCTAAATCTGATGAAGGTATCTTTTTAGGATACTCCACAACTAGCAAAGCATATAGAGTATTTAATATAAGATCATTAACTATTGAAGAATCTATGCATGTTGTTTTTAATGAATCTAGTAGACTTGATCTTGTGAAAGGTAGTGTTCTTGATAATGTTGTAGGAACTATGGAAAGACTTGATCTTGAAAATGGAAAAGAAGAAAATGATCAAGAAGATTCACATCAAAATGATTTTCTACCTCAAGCTCAAGAAGAAAACGGGCAAGAACTCCCAAAAGAATGGAGAATGATAAAAGATCATCCAAAAGAGCAAATCATTGGTGATCTCTCAATGAGAGTAAGTACTAGATCTCATTTCAAACATTTAGCCACTGACCTTGCTTTTATTTCTCAAATTGAGCCTAAAAATGTTGATGAAGCTCTTAATGATGAAAGTTGGGTAATTGCCATGCAAGAGGAACTCAACCAATTTGAGAGAAGTAAGGTATGGACCTTAGTACCTAGACCCAAGGATCATCAAATTATAGGTAGCAAATGGGAATTTAGAAATAAACTAGATGGAAAAGTTTCAATAACTAGGAATAAGGCTAGATTAGTTGCAAAAGGATATAATTAGGAAGAAGGAATAGATTATGATGAGACCTATGCACCTGTAGCTAGATTAGAAGCCTTAAGAATACTTTTAGCATATGCATGTCACATGAATTTCAAACTCTTTCAAATGGATGTGAAAAGTGCATTTCTAAATGGTTATATAGAAAAAGAAGTTTATGTAGAACAACCACCAGGTTTTGAAAGCTATGATTTTCCAAATCATGTTTTTCAACTTTCAAAAGATTTATATGGTTTGAAACAAGCCCCAAGAGCTTGGTATGAAAGACTACGTCCTTTTCTCTTAGAAAATAACTTTACAAAGAGGAATGTTGACACCACATTATTCATTAAAAAGCATAAGCATGATATACCAATTGTTCAAATTTATGTTGATGATATAATATTTGGTTCTACTAATGAATTGCTTTGTCAAGAATTTGCTAAGTGTATGACTAGGGAATTTGAAATGAGCATGATGGGAGAGCTTAAATATTTCCTTGGTCTACAAATAAAACAAAACAATAAGGGCATATTCATCAACCAATCCAAATATGCCAAAGATTTAATTAAAAAATTTGGAATGGAAGGATGCAAGAATGCCAAGACTCCTATGAGCACATCAATAAAATTGGACAAGGATGAAAAAGGTAAGATCATTAATGAAAAGCTCTATAGAGGTATGATTGGATCACTTTTATATCTTACTGCTTCTAGACCCGACATAATGTATAGTGTTTTCTTGTGTGCACGATTTCAATCATGTCCAAAAGAATGTCATTTACATGCAGTAAAAAGAATTCTAAGATATTTATATGAAACATTGCATCTAGGTTTGTGTTATCCTAGAAATTCATCCTTTTATATTATAGAATATTCAGATGCAGACTATGCTAGTAGTCTTTTAGATAGAAAAGGTACTTCAGGTACTTGTCACTTTATTGGAGAGTGCTTAGTTTCTTGGTTTAGCAAGAAACAAGTTTCAGTTGCTTTTTCAACTACTGAAGCAGAGTATGTAGCAGCAGGATGTTGTTGTACTCAAATGTTTTGGATGAAACAACAACTTAAGGACTATGATCATGATATGAACCATATACCTATTAAATGTGACAATACAAGTGCTATAAATTTTTCAAAGAATCTCATTCAACACTCTAGAAGTAAGCATATTGGCATTAGATACTACTTTATTAGAGATCATGTTCAATATGGAGATGTTGCATTAGAATTTATAAGCACAGAAAATCAATTGGCATATATTTTTACTAAGATTCTAAATGAAGAAAGATTTAATTTCATTAGAAGAGAACTTGGTATGATTGATGGATTAACCTTGTGATTGCTAAATTATCAAATCTTAAGTGATAATCTTGTTTTTGTATCATATCACTAGATATAAGGTAGTAAATTTGATGAAAATTTTATGTTATAAGAGATAGAATCTTCATAGAAATGATTTAGTCTTATTTTAGGACTTAATTTTATTTGATAGAAATTTTAGGCAATTCAGGCCAGTGACATATGTTCACACCCGTGAATTAAATAGCCAATAGATCCAGTAGCTTTCACGACTTGATTCAGACATCGTTCATGGCTTCAAGTAGTGAAGCTTATGTTCATGACTTCATTCACTCTCGTGAAAAGCCTTCTTCACGCCCGTGACGCATTTTCACCTAAAACTCACAGAGACATTCACTCTTTGAGTCACGCTTTGTTTAACGGACATAAGTAGTGAAATTCAACCTTTCATGCCCGTGACTCATATTTCACCACCGTGATAGTTCATCATTCACGCCAGTGATATTAAAATGTCACGACTGTGAACCTATTCACGCCTTTATTCTCGAGTAGAGCACCCCTTTAGCAAACTGTGAATACGACTCTTCACGACCGCGACTACATATTTCATGCCCGTGAATGCATCGGGTATATAAGAAATCAGCCAGTTATTCTTCATATTTCAACCTTTTAACTCCTTGAAACCGCTCTCATTTACATACATTGAATGGTGCATTGAAGATTCCGGCCCCTAAGTCACAAAATTTTGCAATAAATACCATCAAAAGTCCTTTCCATCATCAAAAATCATCTTTCTTTAGGGTTTCCTCAAAATTTCTGTCAAATTTTTACAAACTCTACAAAGTTCACTTCTTTAATCCAAATGGAAACCGGCTCATCAAAGGGTACTAGGAAGAAGTCTCATCCAGGAGGTACTCAGACTACCTAATGAACAGAATCCCTGAGCATTGCCATCTTAGGTACTCAACCCTAAAGAAAAGGCCTCTCATTTCATCAAGATCTTTTGAGTGGCAAACCATACGCACTATCGAGCTTGAGACAGCGATGACAGAGCAACTCCAAGCCTGCTATTTGAAGGAGTTCGTGGACATTCATCAACCCACTTTAAGGGAGCCAACCTTGGAGTTCTTGAGCACTTTGCAAGTGTCTCCCACTAGAGTGGTGAAATTCCAACTCTGCAGCAATTCGAACACTCTCACTGCCATAGAATTCGGGGACTTATTCAATCTACCCTCGAAAGGCATTCCCAATGACAGCGAAGTGGAGTTCTTCGCAACTCAAGCATGGACTCATTTTGGCACGGATTGCAGCTGGGATGTCAAGAAGACCAAGAGCACTCATCTCCAGTCCCCAGTGCACAAATATTTGCATAGGTTTCTAACCTATAGCATATTTGCTCGGGGAGACAGCAATGGCACCATTCAGAAGTCTGAGCTATTTCTCTTTGAGATGGCCAGAAGAGGTCTCACAATGGCACTTTCTTGATGGTTTACGAACCATATTCTGTCCATTGCCACCAAGCCCTCCGGAGATATACTCATTGGTGGATATGTGACCCATATGGCCTTGAAGCTTAGATATTTGAAGCTGGATGACCATCACTTCAATCTCATCCCAGGGCATCCTCGAGATCGATTGGATGTCGAGTCCTTCATTAATATGGGAGCGGCTATTAGAATTGTTCATGAGAACAATATTTACTACCGCTTCACTGACACTGCTGGCAAAATTATATGGGAAGATAATGATTCAGAGGACTTCAAAGTCGGCCTTCAAGGGATCCAGTAGAGGAAAAGGGCTCGAGTTGAGGAGGCACCTCCAGCGGATGAGTAGGACATCGGGCAATCCTCGGCTTCCACACCAAATCTGGCACAGCAGGTGGCTGACCTTCTAGCACCACGATTTGAGCAGCTGCAGGCTTCCATAGATGAGAGGTTGGAGAACCTCAAGGACTTCATGGAGTCTAGGATGGACAACCTTGAGGCTGAAGTTGCTCGTCTTAGGGACAGGATGTCTGGTTAGGTGTTAGGCTAGATGGTAGCCTTAATATGCTTGTTTCTTATTTGTTTACTTTGTTTGTGTGTTTTTAGGAAATTTTAAATTTCCTTTCTGACTTTTATTTACTTTGGTTTGTACTTCTCTTTCAATATTAATATAATTGCTTTGTTTTTCTATTATGATTAATCTTTACTCTTTTTGTTGATGACAAAAGGGGGAGAACCTAGCAATATATTAAGATAAATGAATTTTGAATCAAAATAAGAACCTACAAATACATTGAGTTAAGTAGGGAGACATTAGTAATATTTTGAGTTTAAAAGCAATACTTAAAATTTGATTCAAAATAAATACGCAAGTATGCAAATTGAGCTTTATACACCTTAAATATATCTTAAGTATACTTTGCATATACCTTAATGCAAGTTACATAAATGAATATGCACTTGATATACTCTAAATATACCTTACATATACTTCATGACTTAAAGAGAATTTTGGTATATATTGGATATACTTTGCATATAACTTGCATATACTTACAACTAGAAAGTTTATTTCAATGCTATATCAGTCTTTACAATTCTTGCATTTCATCAATTTTTATCCTATCTTTTGAGGGGGAGACTTCTCAAAAGTACATATAGCTAGATTATTTGTCACCATCAAAAAGGGGGAGATTGTTAAACCTTGAGGGGTATTTCTGTCATTTTGATGATAACAAATAAAATTGCAATATTGTATTTAACATACTTGTTTTCTTAGTCTATTAAACAGGGTATGGAATAAAATAGCAAGAATGAAGAATGGAAGATTAATCCTTGAAAGATAAAATTAAGGAAGTAGCATGTTCACGCCCGTGACCTTATGTGTCATGTCCGTGAAAAACCTAACCGTCAACAAAACCAACATTTGAAGTTCACGACCATGGAATTTCATCAATTTTTATCCTAAGTATCTTTTGAGGGGGAGACTTCTCAAAAGCACATATTGCTAGATTATTTGTCACCATAAAAAAGGGGGAGATTGTTAAACCTTGAAGGGTATTTCAGTCATTTCTATGAAAACAAATAAAATAGCAATATTATATTTAACATACTTGTTTTCTAAGTCTATTAGATAGGGTATGGAATAAAATAGCAAGAATGGAGAATGGAAGATTAATCCTTGAATGATAAAATTAAGGAAGTAGCATGTTCACGCCCATGACCCTATGTGTCACGCTCGTGAAGAAGCTAACTGTCAACAAAACCAGCATTTGAAGTTCACGGCCATGAAGAAAGACAACCAACCGTGAAATGCACATTTAAGTCATGCCCGTGAATTAAATGTCATGCACGTGAACCTTCTTGACAAATTCATCCAGAGAGCTTCACGACCAAAGTCACCACTTGGATCATGGCTAGGAAGTTTTTCACGCCCGTGAATATATATGTCACGCCTATGTCCCTATGTTTTAAAACCTTTCAAAATGCTTCATGACCAATGCCACCACTTCAGTCACTGCTTGGAAGAACAGTCACGCCCGTGACAAACATAGTCACGCCCATGAAATATGAAAGAGAAAATTGTCAGGCGCGATTATTTGGATTGGTGCAACGGCTAGTTTCGTATTAAATGCATTTTAACGGCTATAATTCGCCATGGGAGTATAAATGCAAGTCATTTATGCATTCATTACAAGAGGATAACAAATACTTTGAATCAAAATCTTATTACAAGTTATTTGTACATTTAATACTTTCATAACAAATATCTATTCTCTGTGAAAATATTTTTTCTCATCATTTATTGAGCAATAAAGATTTGTAAGTGTTTCTCTCTGTAATCATTTATTACTCAAGTGAGTTTTGGGTATTTCTGGGTTAAGAGTAGAACACTTATAAGGGTTAGTTGTGTGAGCCTTTAAAACACAAAAAAAGGTTGTTTCTGTGAGCCTGTAAAATACAAGATAAAGGTTGTTTGTGTGAGCCTATAAAATACAAGATAAAGGTTGTTTGTGTGAGCCTGTAAAACACAAGATAAAGGTTATTTGTGTGAGCCTGTAAAATACAAGGGATTTATGGGTTAGGTGTGAGCCATTGTGAGAAACAGCATAGTTGTGAGTGAGCTTGTAAAACTCCATTGTAACACTTAGTGTGTTAGTGAAACTCCCAATTGCAATTGGGGAGAGGAGTAGGGTTTGGTAACACCCGAACTTCTATACAAATCCTTGTGTCAAATTTCTCTATTCCTCCTAAACTTAATTTTTTATTTCCGCACTTTAAAGTTAAATACTTAAACCTCCAATTCAACCCCCGTTCTTGGCTTAATATCTGGGCAACACAAGGCATCTCATATAATTCAAGATATGTTAATAGGGTCATATTCATAATCATTTACATTATAGCAAGGCAATAAAAGAGTGACATAGTATAACCATATTTTGTATCATGTGAGAAACCACATCATCGTATGCTTATATATATATATATATATATCAATTCGTATAATCATTCATTAGTATTGCATACCAGCATATCAAATATCATGTGGCATATAATCCAAGTACTAAATAATCATTTATATCTTACATTTTTCACTGTATCATATTTCATTAAATATTCTCGCCCAAAACTCTCTACATTGATTATTCATATATGAATTGTGAACAAAAACACTCTTCGAGTTTAAGCCACCCTACCACTGTCTATCATCATGTGTACATGTCCAAGCTCCTCACTTCACACTATAAGAAATTTCACAAAAATTGATGGTAAAAATCGTCATATAAAATTCAACTTTCGTAATAAAAAAAACTTTGGTGAAAAAATTTTATCGTCATAGGACCATCATTGTATATGCATGGTAAAGGTATATTTGACATATTTTAATATTTTTACTAAATGTTGTACCTGTGGTGATGATAAGTTTCATCGTCACTATAATTTGATATTTTTTGTCATGCCCAATATGTTATAATTAGTATAAAAAAAATTGTCATCTTATATTATATTTGTCATTAAAAGTTAATATATTTAGTGATGAAATCATCAATTCGTCACCAAAACTTATTATTTTAGTGACAAAACATATCGTTTAACCAAAATCATCCAAGTTTTTTTTATGTCAATCTTTGTCATGCTTAAGTTAATCTTTTGTCACTTATTTTTATTAATCGTCACTAATAAAATAGTGTAAATGACAATAAAACATTCATCATAAAATAATAATTTTAATATGACAATAATATAATTGTTATTTAATAGTTAAGTAATACTATGAAAATAAATTGTCATGAAAGATATACTATCACAAAAGGAATAATCATCATAAAAGGAATTCACTTTATATTCCATAAATTCTAATATTATCCCATTTTTGCATGAAATTTCTTTATATATATACATATATATTGTATGAATCCTTAATCAAATTTAACATTGTTGCAAATACACATTAATAATGTCTCGACATTCCAACCATGCCAAAAAGAAGAAAAAAAGGAGAAAAAATGATTAAAAAAAGGAAGAAAACTAAAACATTTTTCATCACCAAATACATCAATGGAAAAAGAAGAAAATATCAATTTCTTTGAAGAAAATAATCATCCCAATGAAAATAGAGTACATATGAAAAGCCCAACCATGAAAAAGATAAAGTCTACCTCCCTCACTCCTTTGCCCTCATATCAGTTGGCTTCTTCCTATTGTGCTCTATAAATATAATAGCCAATTCTCAACCAAAAAGAACCCTACCATCCATATGATGTTTGGCTTCGATAGCATCATGAGGATCTACATATTGGACAAACCAACACCATATGGTTCCCTATAACAAGTAGATGCAAATAGAAACAAGGACAATAAAAGTATCTTAATGGCAGTAGGAGAGACAAGGATAACACACACCATAAACCTTTTGCCAATGAAAGTTACTAACAAAATTCGAAGATCATGATAAGCATGAGAAAGCAAGCACTTGGTTGCTGATTTTGCAAGTGTCAGTTTCAAGATGACTTAAAATTCTTCAAGACTTAGAACAATGTATTCAAACCAACTTTCTTTTGATCTTCACTACCATTAACATCATCTTCAGAAGAACTCTAATTACTTGACTAATGTCTTCAAAAATTTAATTTCAATGTTAAATCTCAAAAACTTCAATTAACAGACCTAACTTTTAATTGTAAGAGAGTATATCATAAAGAAGAAAAAAATGCCCTAACAGAAAAATCTAAATTGGAAGTGACTAGTGAGCATAGCGGGCTTGCTTATAAAAAACTTCAAAAACACTTTCAAGACTATGTTTTGAATATCCCAAAAATTACAAGATTGGTACAATTGTATAGTTGTAAGAAAATGATGCTTTAAATTACAAATTCCTATAGTGAAGGAATGAAAAGAGAAATATTAAAGGAGGAGAAAGAAAAAGAGAACCAAATGAAAAAAACAATTTGCATTAGTACCATCATCATATTTAGAAAAAAAAAATTAAAACTATTTTAGAAACTGTAACAAAATAAGCATAAGACTTCTTAGAGCCTACACAACACAATCACCAAAATAGTGAATTCATATTACCACAAATGAAAATTCCATCAAAGAAAAGAAAGAATTAACACAATACATTGCATTATTGAAAAATTAGAGACATTTATATTTTGTGGGGACATGCTCACCTAGTATAATAATCCCTAGGCAAGTAAATGTCCTTGAGAGCACTAAACTATTCGAAAGGCCTGCAGAGATCTTCTAGCCTGCAAATTGCACTTACATTAAAATTCCTTTCTAACTAAGACAAATACGAAATGCAAAAACCTTTATCCCAAAAGATCACGATACAACAAAGTAATTAAACCATTGTGTCATTTTTTCCATAGGAAATATAATAAACTGGTAGACCCTATGAACTTTAAAGGCATATTCATTAAGTACTACTTACATAGCTTAAGAGAAAAAACAATTTCAGCTTTAAGAAAGACCTAAAGTTCTTTTTCCAAAACAATTATAATATTTAAGGGAAAGAATCAATTTATCAATCAATACACATACTTTAGCACAATGGTTGTAAAGTTCAAACAATTGCCTTGCACAGTTTATTTTATTACATTAGAAGAATTGTGAACTAAAATTACACTAAGCATTGTGAGAATTTTATTTATCAACCATATTTTTTAATTTTCATGAAGGCAACACCTTACCAACCAAATATATATATGATCTTGTAGGTAATAACCCTTGAAGCATATGGGATTGGAACTTACAAGAAAAATACTCCACCTCATGCTCTGCCTCCATTTTTTATATTTATTATCTAAAAGAGAAACTCAATTAATTGCAATCAAGAATGTAATTGTTGAACCATGAGGGATATTTCTATAATTTTGGTTATTATTGTGGGCAATAATAATTAACAAAATATTACTAAAAATTGCAGAAGAAATACCAATGGAGAATCCTTATAACCAGATTGAAGATAAGGCAAAATGATAAGGCACAATATATCCCAATTCTAAAACTTGAAAAAGATAATAATAATAATAAAGAAAGAAAATTATTTTTACTAATTAAGCTCTTAATGAAATCAATCTTCTCTTTAGTTGATAGACTTTGAGACTTTGTAGTCTCAACTGACAAGAATTAAAAATTCTTAAAAAAGCATAAAAAGTAGCAATTGTCATGTAGGAGAAGAGTGGGGAAAAACAAAGAACAAATGGCAAAATTAAGATAAAATGCAACTTGGTTATGTTAATAAGTATGATAAAGTAGCAAATTAGAATCATACTAAAGCAAATCCTAAATTCCTCAATGGACATTCCATCATTCACAAAGTCTTTTCCTTTCCCAACTAAGGATAAAAATTGCAACTTCATACAAATTATTAATTAAAATAATTAATTTCAATATTCTAAAATTTTAATAAAGAATACAACCTATAGAATAGAAATGAAAATAACAACCAAATAAACATAAACTAGACAGCCCCATACTTACTAAGAAATTTTAAAATAGTCATATAAGATTGAAGGAATAATTAGACAAAAAGAGGAAGAAAAATGACTTGACCTTCATGGTGCCATATGAGAATTAAGAAATTATTGGTGTCCAACTCTAATGATTAGAAGTGAATCTAGACCAATGACTAAAAACACATCTTATAGCCTAAATGAACACTACTAAGCAATTCAGAAACACATACAAACAATATCACAATTGAAGGTCATTCCTTTTTGCATAAAGATATGATTTTGGTGATGGTTCTAAATAAATTATATGAAAATAGGACCCTAAGGCAACAATAGAGTTTGAATCAATATATATTAGTTTTCAACTATATAGACACACTCATAAATAGTATCTCAAAACTAGTGGTAGTTTTGCAAGATAAAATGGTTTAATTCAAAACGAACAATCATTGTAGGTCAATATTAGTGGTGATGGCCACTGGGGGTATAAATCATGGCAAATCAAATTATTTCAAAACAACATAAATAACACTAACTTAATAATGGTTGTAATACTTTGGCTAAAATTTAAGAGATTTTGCAAAAGCCTACAAATAATATGAACCAAAAACAACATATACTACTTTTACTAATCATAACTGGAATTGAAATTGGGGCAATGAACTCAAGTTAGTATAACTTAAATTAGGGAATGAGAGCTTTGCCAGAACAATTAAGGTATGAAAATTTTCCATCGAATTAGTAGCAAAGAACATTATAGAGCTGATGTTGCATGGACAATGATGAAGATGCACTAATTTAGGTAGGAGTCGAGAGAAAAATGGAGGACGGTCCGCAAGGTGGCATTTTTGGTGGCTAGTGTTGTCGTGCGACTTACAGGTATGGTCTTTACTTGTGATAAACATTATGCCTGCATGCAGTGAAAGTGTGAGTTGTTTTATTTGAGAATTTGATGCTAATAAGATGGAAGATTTAATTAGGGTTTTCTAAGAAAAGAGAAATATGGAGAGGGGAAAGGCCTAAGGTAGATAGCGCGGAAGTTTAGAAAATTGGAAAGGATAAATTTGGCTCTAGCTTAAAGTATAATGTCAAAACTGCATAGTCTTAGATGACACAAAATTAATACATAATTTTAATCTTTATTCTTATTTTAAATAAGTTTTTTTAATTCATTATTTTATAAAAAATAATATTATTTTAAATAAATGTTTTTAATTTATTATTTAAATAGGTATAACTAGTTTATTTATTTATTTTTTAAGGTTGAAATGACATTATTTTATAAAACTAAAATTTTCTTTTCTTTTATAAATTTTTTGATATAATAAAAATAAAATTATTTTTTGTAATCATCAATTTAAAATATAAATTTTTTGTGACAATAAAAATTACAATAAATAGTGATAAATTAATTTTTTTGTGTTTAAACAATTTGCCTCTAAAATTTTTTATATTAAAATTTGGCTCCAAATAAAATAGTGACAAATTTGCATGCATCATCACTAAATATAAAATGGAAGACAAAATAGTTTCGTAGCTTATAAATTCAACTAATTAATGACGATTTATTAAGTCATTTTATAAAATTGATATTGGTAACAATAAAATTTGTTATAATTTATTAGTTTTTCGTCTTTAAAATATTTTCCTCCAAAAAATTTTGGATATAAAATTTTATTTTCTCAATAAATCATGATGGATTTGTATGTATCATCACTAAATATAAATATTTAAGATGAAATTGTTTCATCAGTTATACATTCAACTAAGTCATGACAAATTATTATATCGTAATATAAAATATAGATTAGTGACGATGAACAATATCATACATTCATATTTTTTATCCTTAAAAAATTTGGCTCCAAGACTTTTGACAAAATATTTTACCAAAAAAAACAATTGTGATGCATTTGTATCCATTGTCACTTAAGGTGAACAACAATGATAAAATAATATTCTCATAAATTCAATTAACTAATTAATGACAAAATATAATATTGTCATCAAAATAAAAATTCGGTAACAACAAATATCGTTATCAATTACTATGAATTTGTCATTAAAAACTTTTCCTCAAAATTTTTTATGGAAAATTCGACCTCTAAAAAATTGTGACTAATTTCTTTTTTATCTTCATTAAATATACTAATTAGTGGCAACATAAAAGTTTTATAATGACAAAAGTAATAGTCGTCACAAAAGAGAATAGTATAGTGATGACTATAAAATTCATAGCTGTTAGTTAACAAATTATGACAAAATTTTGTACGTCATAAGGAAATTCGTTATAAAATATATAATTTTTAGTGTCAAGAGCACTATTCGAGTTGATTAAGTAAAATATACATATCTTGTATATCATATAGGATCAATAGTGTTCTCTGGATTTAAGCCACTTTGTCCTTAAAAGAAAACTTGTATCATAATTCTATGATATCATGAGCTCTTTAATGACATGTTATATATCCTACCTCTACTCCTAGTATAGAGTATGGGCATAACATATTCATATTCCTCCTTTATACATTTCATCCTTTATGTGAATTTTATTATTCACATGATTAATATGTTACACACATTTAGGTGCTCACACAACTTGTACATAGTTTCTCATCATTTTATGAACTCGTGCAACTAGATGAGTCATTCATGCATAATTACCTCATCATGATCTTTTATATGCTTATATATAAAGATTTATATGATCATATTATTGCAACATAATACATGCTCATTGTAATTTTGACATCTCATACCAAGTTTTAGGATTTTGTGCATAATCATATCCTATCCTAGTCTTTATATATAATAACTATCTCCATACGAACATTTAATGTCAAACATCATACCTCAATATCTTTTAATCATATACTTTATCATATAACACATCTTATTAAATGTACCTTTTTATCATACAAATAATCTTTATGTAAAAATCACATGTAAAACTTCATGTAAACGTATTGTTCATACATGTAGCCTATCATAGGAAGTGCATGTGCATAACCATCATATTCAATTATTGAAAAACAATATATGACATTTTTAATAGGCTTCACAGGTACCCTTATCCATGAACCAAATCATGAACATGAATGTGAGTGTTTCTAGCCATTAAGTGTACATTTTTCAAGGGCATGAAGAAAATGTCACGGGTGTGACTTTCATGATTCATGGTCATGCATTCTTAGTCATGGGTATGAATATGGATTTTTCAGCAAATTAAAGATACAAAGTAGAGCATTTAGTATAAGTCACATGCAAGGCTTTAATGGTTGACCATTGACAACCTCATTCTATCAATATTTTCAACATTTCATGCCTAAAATCATGTCTTTACATCAATATAACATTATCAAGTATAAATGGACACATAAACATCATAAATCACATTTTCATACTCATTAATCACCCTAATAATCAACTATGTTACCAAATAGCACCTAGGTCATCTAACATTTATCCCTTACTATATTGTATTCCAAAATTCAATAGAGTGCCTTTAAGACAACATAAATACCCAAATGTCCCTTTCAAGCCTATTTATTCCATATAAGCATAATTGTCCATAAAAATATAATTGTTATATGATCATTTCCAGTATCAATTACATTTCAAGAATATTCACTTCATGACACCATAATTACCAACATTCTTCCTTAAAACTCATTATACCTAATACTAACATTTGTGATATACATAGCACTTATGACCATTAGCCAATTATTTCACACAATTGGAAGTTTTATTCCATAATTAACACATTTTTATCCCACCATTCACATATTAAATACATTTAGCATGCAAACAAGTCACAATTGGAATTTAGATGTATACATACATACCTTTATGGAACCTCAAAACTCAAGCTTAAACCAAACTTATCCCTCTCCTTGGTGGTCTTTCCCCACCGTCTTTTGCAGCTACTAACATATAAAATACTATTCTCATGCCATAAACATGAACATAAATCTATTAGATATAAAATCCTAACTTTAACCTTCAAGCTAACCCTTTTATTAACTAATCCCTTTCAAGGTTATACCTTAACTTGTTATTAAGCTTCCAAGGGAAGTTTTTAGCCATAAAACTCAAAATTGAACTGAAATCCTAACATATTTGAAAATGGAGATGATATGAAAAAGGCATAAAACATGTAAAAGAATAGCAAAAAATGTGAGTGCTTACCGAAATTCAAGGAAACACCATGTGAATTAGGGTTTTCAAGCTTCCTTCCTTTTTCTCTAGGTCTGCCCTTTCAAGAACAAACTCCCTTTAGCCACAATCTCTAATGAGCTTGGTTAAATCTTATTTTTTTTTGACTTATAAGCTTGTATTTTTGAGTTAGGAATCAAACAAAATTAATGGAGGAATGTTTTTGATATGAAAATATAAAAATATTAGAGGCTAGGGTTTTTTTTAGAAAAGTCACAAGGAAAGGGGAAAGAATGGATATACACTTTTTATATTGGTTATCACGGCCATGAATCTACTTGAACCCTTAGAATTCCATCTTGCAATAGTTTATAGCCATGAAGATATTGTCACAAGCATTAACCTAGTGACACTTCACTATTTTATTTATTTTTAACTCTTTTCATATATTATAATCCTTAATCACATACTTATATTTTCTTAATTCGTCTTATTCACTAGGCTCTAATTAGCAGGGATTACAATCACGTTCATATTAACTATACTTGGGCTAAATCGGCCCACTGTTTACAAATTATATCTTTTAAAAATAAATACATGTTCTTTGATATGAAAAAGACTTATACAAAATATTAAACCCAAAAACCCATGTCATGTACAAAAGAATCAAAAGATGATATAAAACCAAACTTATAAGGGTTAACACTAACTCTCGATATAGGCTTTTTCTCTTCATGTCAACTTCAACTATCCTCTAAGTTCCAAATTTCATGTAGAAAATTCATATGCTGAGCTATTGAAAGGTTCTTATATCTTCCTATTAATTTTTTTTATCACATATAACCTTGCTCGTACACATTAGCACATGTATTTACCTTATTACTATCACCCACATATGATTATTCATGTTTGTATACAACTTATAACATATGACCTATTCACCTATCACATAAGATCTAAATACAAAAATTGTATATGTAAAACTAATAGGATTCATGTGTGTGAACTATATATTCATGGTCATGAAGGGTCATTCATGAATATTCTTACCCATGAACCAAACCGTGACCATTCACGTAAAAGCTACTGCCCACAAGATACATTTTTATTCATGGCCATGAAATATACTTCACGAGCGTGAAATAAAACATTCATGACCATAAAACAAACCGAAAAATGTTCATGATCGTGACTATTTATTCAAGGGCATAAACTCATGCATTCATGACTTTTGTAGTCGTGATGCAATGCATGAATGTTTCTATCTATTCTAGGCATTTTTTAGGTTGAAGTTTCACGGGTGTCTCTTTTATCACGAGCATGAAGTGTGTCTCTATGTAGCATTCATGGGCGGGACTATTATGTCACGAGCAGGAATTTCTGAGATTCCAAAATAGAAAACATAACATACTTTACAATCATACAAGAGCTTCTAAGATTGACTAATGTCAATCACTCCAATCAATATTCAATCACATATCATGTTAAAAACATGACTTTAACAACATTTAAACTCATATAAACATAAATCATGCCAAAATATTTGTTAAACATAATAACCTCATAACTCATTTTCATGGCATCTTTAACACCTATGTCATATAACAATTATGCATATACACAACTAGAAACACATCCATATCATTTATCATATTTTTAAGTTATTTGATAGCATAAAACATGCAATATATAAGATTAAGGGAATTAATATGCATATATATACTAACTTTTAATAATGAAGGCAAAACCCTTCAAGTTCTTCAAGCTTGCCTAGTTCTTCAAGCTTGCCTAGCCCTTTAGCGATCCTCACCTTTGACTCTAGCTCTTATCAATATGAAAATGTCACTTTTAGCCCTTTATACTAGAAAAATGAATACAAAACCACTATAAACTTGAGCTTAGGTTCAACCTCACAAAGTCACCCTTTTTCTATTAGGTTCAAGCTTCAATAAGGATTAACAATAGAGTTTTGGGTGTTTAAAGAGTGAAGATGGTGAAGAAAATGAGTGTGTCATGTAGGTTTGGTTTATAAGGATGGTGGAATAGCTAGGGTAGCAGTAAAATATGGAAAAAAGAGAAAAATGTGTCTCTATTTACCAACTTTGTTGACTTTCGTTCATGGGAGTGAAGACCTCTTCAGAGGCATGAACACTCTCTTATCACGCTCGTGGAAAATTGTGAATCGGCGTGAACCCAAACCTTCATGTACATGAACAACCTTCAAAATTATGTCATTTTGAAATATAACACTCTCACAGGCATGAACAATTATTCACGGGTGTGAAATACCCCTTTCTAACTATTTATAATCTCTTAATCTATCCACACTCTCTCACAACAACACATCTAACTTATAGATCCTAAAAATCAAACATTACACATATAGTTTTTAAAGCTTATAATTTTTATTATTTCTCTTATGCTTCTGATAGACTTTTTTGTTATGATGTGAATGGTTTGTTTATTAAAACTATTAATTGGTGAAATTTAATCTCTCAATTCATGATAAACTCAAATGAATAGTAAATCAATTAGTTGCATCAACTCATGTTGTTTACTGGATGTTTCTTTACAGTTAGAAGGATGCAATCATATGTAGTATCTTGATTTAGAAGTTGGTGTGCAGGCAAAATGTGTGATAAAGGGTTATTGAAGAGAATTAAGAAATATGAAGAAGTTGTGAAGGTTAAAAAAGCAAAGGCAGAAACATAAAATTTTTATGGATTTTTATAGTCCTAATTTTATTGGTGTTATTGCTTTTGATTTCCACTTAAAGACTGTTTATGTAAGTTAGTTTACAATTTGGTTAGGCTCATTACAGTAGGGATGAACATATATAAGTTAGTTTTAGAGTTG
Source organism: Triadica sebifera (assembly GCA_023653625.1). NCBI lineage: Eukaryota > Viridiplantae > Streptophyta > Magnoliopsida > Malpighiales > Euphorbiaceae > Triadica > Triadica sebifera. Next base: position 5,862,665 of record JALBGG010000023.1, on the reverse strand, counting down.
GATTAGGTTCATGTAAGTTAGTTTTAGTGATGGGTTAGACTTATTACAATAGACCTAAAGTCCTAATTTTGTAATTAGTATGAAGTCTTTAATTATTTGGATTTTTCCTCTTTAATTGATTGCAATTCTATTTATGCTAATGCAAGTTAACGTCATTTATTTTGATTAAATTGTATTTATATTGAAGTTCCATTTATGTGAAAATGAGAAGGAAGTAAATGCAATTTTAATAGAGAAAAAAAAATTGCAGTATCGACATAAGACACTTTATACACTGAAAATTGTAGGACACAAATCTAATTTCTAATATTACTGAAAGCAAAATTCAAGATTAAATCCAAAATTGCATACCAATTTTCAAACTGTAGCAGTAAAGCTAAAGTTGTAGCAAACAATGCAGGCCAAGTCCAAATATGCAACACTAAAGCAAAATTCAAGATCAAATCCAAAACTGTAGAAGTAAGCCAAAATTGCAACAAAAAATAAAAGTCAAATCCAAATATGCAGCAGTAAAGCATAATTGCAAGGCCAAATAAAAAACTGCAACACTAAGCCAAAATTTTAGCAAAAATGAAGGCCAAAGCCAAATGTGAAGTAGTAAAGCAAATTTCAAGGCCAAATCCAAAATTACAATAGTAAAACAAAACAGAAGGTGAATTCAAAAACCATAATTAAATGATACATCCAAAAATTTAGAAGAAAAATATTATTGCCACATATCTAGTTCATCTTATGCACACAAAACATTACCACATATCTAGAACTTATCAATATCCAAAAACCAAATTTGTAGCATGAATCCTTCACATAAACCTCCAATACCTCCTATGCACACAAAAATGTATCACACAAATGAATTGCACAATTTGTTGCACACAAGAGTCTCAAAAACACAAACTAACATAGAAATTGGAAACAAATGGTAATTTCTCATTGTCCAAAATTATTAAAATATGCTAATGCTATTAAATACATGTCCATAATTTTACCAACAATATATTCTTAAATAAATACAAATGAAATTGTATATTAAACACACAAATACATCTTAGATATTATTTTCTTGTTGTCTTCTCCTCAATAATGTAGTAGTATCAACATTTGCTTGAAATAGTTGTCTATGTGTAATAACTGCATTTTTCTTCCACTTTAAGCTTGATGGTTTGGATCCAAGATGTAACACCTTCTTACCTAACTCATTTATAGCCAAGTAAGGCAATGCTACCTAAGCTGCTTCACAACATCATCACATTATTAACCTATTATAAACTTTGATTTAAGCATTTATATCATGTGGATAATCTCATATCATGTTTTATACATTAATCTTTCTTGTCTAATTAAGACATTGTTTTTTCTTTTCTCTTTTTTTTTTGTTGTCAAAAGTATAAGCTAACTACAACAAAGATTTTAAGTTTAACTTATGTTTTAAACACATTTCTACATATCACTTAACTTGCTACTCACAATTTTTAGGTTTCCATTTACATAGGTTTAAAATCCTCACATATTACAATTTCTACAATTACATGTTGATTCTTATATACATACACATGTAAAGGAATACAAATATGTATATCAACCTAATAGTTTGGGTTTTGAGCAGCTCCTCTAGATACGGGTCCCATTGATTTTCAACATATTTTATCTACACCTTTAAGCCTCTTTTCCTACACGGGAGAAATAAAAACTCATATACTAAGCTTTTATGCTTAGTGGGTACATGCTTTTTGGCAATAGAATATATGATAACAATAAGGCAAAAGGCATATTTAGCCCTCTATAATTGTCCATTTTTATAATTTTGTCGCATTAGCTATTTATGTACCTGCCACTTTTCTTCTAATTTCACCAAGTGTTTACATTACAAATCTAAAAGCAATTATATACCTATAAAACAACACTTAATAAATACATTAGTAACTCTCAATTTGATTATCAAAATCAAAATATAGAAAAAACACCACTTAGGCTAATAGTTTGGATGCTTTTAATTTGCCAACCAAAAACTTGAAGTAAAGCTCTATCATTGGCTACATGCATGTAATATAAATAAAATTGAAGTTTCAAGTTTATCGTTTAGAAATTTTTAAATCGCAATCACAAAATCTATACAATTTAGGTAGGAAAAAATATATTAAAATATTAACTAATGACTAGGGAAGGCAACAAGTAGGAATAAATTTTGGACGAGTACAAATATTGATTTTAAACAAATATTGATTTTACTATTTTTGATGGGTCTAGATAGGGTTAGAATTTAATTATGTGGGTATTCATTATCCAAATTTAATTACATAATTGTATATTTTTTAATTTTAATTATATTTTATTAAATTGTATTGTATACTATTTAATTTTAGTTCATATTTACTAAATTTAAACTTTGAATTATAAAATTTCATTTAGATATTCATTTAATTTTAAAATTTACAAAATTATAATTTATAATTTGCACCATATTATATTTTTAAATTTATTTTCACTTAGTTAAATGAGTATGTATATTAAACAAATAGTATTAATAAGATTTATAGATGGTTTGATTTAGCGGTGTGGTCATATGTTAATATCTACGATATATAATTAATTTTAAAGTATTTAGTAATTTAAAAATTAAAAATTAATTATAATTTATAAAATAACTATTGATAATTATATTTTAAATTTTTATTTATTCATAAGGCATGTTATATATAATATAAAAATAATTAATTAATTAAGAAATAATATTTTTTTGGTAAATAAAAAATTATTATAAATGTACATGTGAAGGTAACTAAAATTAAAAATATGTTGTATTATATAATAATAAAAATAAAATGATGGTGAAGGGAATAATTCATTTGAATCCGAAGAACAGCCAAGCAGAAGGAGAGACATCTGAAGGGACATGTGACTCAGAGCATCCCATCATCACTCCTCTCTCTTGTCACTTGTCAGCTCCCTGAAACCCGCTTACTAACTCACATTTCTACTCTTCATCGTGTCCTTATTTTATATTAATTTAATTAATTAATAAAAATTACAATTAATTAATGATAACCAATTGAATCTTTGTTAAGTTGATAAACTAAATTACTTTAAAATTAGTACTAAAAGGATTAATTAAATAAATTGTTAAATAAAAAAAAATTCATTAAAAATTAAAAATTAATTTGATAAATTTAAAATTAAGAGATTTAATTGCACGAATTTATATACTTTTAAAAAAAAACTATTATATGATCGTTATTTTTTGTCATCTGCCTATACAGAAGTTGGGAAAGGGAATGAAAATTAATACACTATTATATTCTTTATCCTCTAATAATACTAAAAATTTCACAATTTGCTTAATTTTCTAAAAAAAAGAGAATGAGAATTACTCCTTTTTCTGTACAGTAAAAGTTGCAATTACGAAAGGAAAATGCGAAAGGTTTGCATTGGCATCCTAAGGAAAAAAAAAAGGCAAAATGCAAAATTTTGGAACGGAAAGGGAAAGGGTAAATTTCAACTACTCACTGAGGCCTAAACGGGACGAAAGAGAAAAAAAAGATCTGAGAAAGAGAGAGAATAGCGGAGAAAAGGGAAGTGGATAGTGACGAGACGAAAAAAGAGTGGGACGACCTTGATTTCCATTTCCATATTCTTTGGCAGCCTTTTTTCCTATAATTTTTCCCTACCTTTCTGAAATATTTTTAATTACAAAAATCTTCAAAATTAAAAAAAAAACAAAAAAAAAACAGTGGGCCCCATCTGATTCTTCCTTTGACACCAGCTGCCACACAACATAATCTGAAAACACAGAAGCAAACTTAATTTCATATCTGGTTTTGTTTTATCTTGTTTGTAACATATTCTTTCTTGGGTTCTTCTTCGTTTCCGTCATTGTTGGCTTTGAGGGCTATTTTTCTAATTTTCCTTCTCTTTATGTGAATTTTCACATCATCATTGACAGGAAGAAGAATATGTGTAAAATGGGTTATTGAATTTCTATTTAAGCAAGAAAGAAAGGAAGTAATACATTAAATAATTAAGGGGATCATAGTTATAATAATTATGACCACTTTGGAATTGAATGATATGATTAAAAAGGGTAACATTGTGCGTTTTTCTTCAATAACAGTTTGTGATTGTACAAAACACACACTAACTTCTGACATTTCCACATCCCCCACAATCACTCCTTTCATTGACATTTGGCTTCAATTTTTCAGGATAAAACTTTCTCCCTTCTTTCTTAACCTTTTCTTTCTTTTTTTTTTTTTTTCTTTTTTAATCACAGAATACATAATTTAATCTCTGTATGTAGTTTCTATATATTTTTTTTATTTCGATTTATAGAAATATTTTGTAAATAATGAATCATTTCTTAACAATTTTTAAAAAATTATATTAATGTCTTGACATATAATTTTTTTATGTCTTATTTAAATTGAATATATATGGATTAAAGTGTGTAATTTATTTATTATTGGTAGTGGAATTGTATATTACATACTTCAATCTATACTCATATTTAATTTAAATTGGATAAAAAATATAATTTTATATTTTACAATAAGTGAAGTTAATCTAATTTTTAAAAACTATCAAAATAAGGATTGAATTGTTGATAAAATAATAGTACATGGATTCAAACCATCAAAATAAAAGTAAAAAAGGAACATATTGATAAAAGTAAAAAAAATACAAGAGTCAAATTATAAGTCTTGCTTTTTTTTTATTTATTTATTGTGTAAGATGTAAAACTATTTGATAATGAATAAAATAACAATTTTTATTAATGAAATGAAATTACAATATCAATGGAATATAAGAAGTGAGGTAATATGAAAAGGAGGGAGAGAGAGGGAGAGAGAGAGAGAGAGGAGAGGATCCTGTCATATTAAGGACCCTTTTTATACAATTCTGTAGACAGTTATCTAAGTACTTAAACTATAGGATAATGCTTTAGTGGGTGAATAATTGCCTATTTTCCATGTCTTCCAACAATTTCTTCAATTAGGAAATGGGTATTTTGCACACGTGCTTATTTGGTGAGGCGGGGCTTCCTCTTTCCTTCCAAACACAATTGATGGTATCAGGCTTGGTTGGACCAAGCTATTGGGCTTGTATTTTGGACTTTTGTGTTATCATTCGACCCTTCAATTGTCTAATGAGTCCGCAAATTTTATTATGTATCATGTGCTGATGATTTGTGTGTTATTAATTGTTACTATATTATTTTCTAACTACATATTTATCATATTTTTTTCAGCGTATTCTTCTTCTTATTATATTTTTTTTTCTTTTTTACATAGATAAAAAAAAATTATGTATATTTTAAGTTTATTTTTATTATTTTTGAATATTGTAATTATTGTTTGTGATAAAAATATTTAACTTTAATTTTTTTTATGAAATAAAATGGTCGAAAATGAAGATATTTAAAATAAAATGAGTAATATAAAAAGAGAAAATTGAGTTACAGGAGGGAGGTTGAAGACGATAGATTTTGTAAAAATAATGAATCTGCAAGTGATAAACTTTTAAGTTATAAACGATAAATCTTTAATTGATTAACCTGTAAGTTTAAAATGATGAATCTGCAATTTCCAAATGATGAATCTTCAATTTGTAAATGATGAACCTGAAAAATTTAAATGATGAATCTGTTAGTCCTAAACGATGAATCTGTAGTTTCCAAAGAATGAACATGCAACTTGTAAATGATGAACCTATAAATTATAAATGCTGAACCTGTATCTTATAAACGATGAACCTATAACTTCTAAACGATGAACCTATAAATCCAAAACGGTGAATATAAATTCAAAACGTCGAACATATAAGTTATAACTGATAAATATGTTTTATATTTATTAGTTTGAAAAAATCTAACTTTAGAAAAATGTGCAATTTTGTGAAGAAAATCTATAATGTAATATGAACTTGTGTTCATAATATAACAACCTTATTGAATTTTTATCTCTTGAAAACAAAATTGATGAGATAATTCCTAAAAGAGTTTAACACCTTAAGAACGCCTCCAATATACTAGTTATTCAAGTTAGACACTTTATTTTAAAGAGTCATACAATAAAAAGTAACTTCCAATGTTATCAAACCCAGCCCAGTCAACGGACCGAAAAAGATAGAGGGTCAAGAGTTAAAGGTTCAACCGGAGTTGAACCGGGATCAAACCGGTCAAATTGAAATTCTTTAAAAATTATAATATTGATAATGTTTTATATATAGTAAAATGTGAAAAATACTTATATTAGACATGTTTAATGCAAAATAATATGTTAAAAATATTAAATATTCAAATTTAAATTAATAGATATATTCAAAAATATTTTCAATTGTAATAATATACATATTATTTTAAAAATAATAAAATTGATTTATTTGTATATTCTTTAATTTTTCAAAAATAATATTGAATAATAATTTTTTAAAAATAATATTCAACATACATTAATTTCTCAGGTAAAATACTTTTTGATATAAATAAAATAATTTTAAAAATAATTTATATATATGAAAATTTTATCATAATATATATTAATAATAAAAATACAAATATTTGAATTCAAATTATTTATATATATATATATATCTTAAATATTGTTAATAATTTATTGAATAATTAAATTAATATATAGTCATGTATTAGTAATAAATATTTACAATTTAAATTAATATATAATTATATTCAAAAATATTTTCAAATATAATTAATATTTATAATTATCAATTTAATATAAAATAAAATTTATTTATTTATTTATGTATTTTAATTTTTAAAATCAAAGTAGAAAATAATTTATAAAAAACAGCATTATAGTATATATTTTTCTCAATTTTAAAAGTCAAATGACAAATAAATATAAAAAAAATCAATGATTTTAAGAATATTAATATAAAATCAAATGGAATATTAACATAACTTAAGGAGTGGCCCAATGGTGGAAAATTTGTGAAGTTGTAGTAATGGTGTAGGTTAGACACCCCATTTAGTGCAATTTTTTATTATACTTCAGCAGACTGAATTGGTTAAAAACCAATTGGTTCGCACGGATTTTGGTCTAACTGGTTGGGTGATCGTTTTTTTTTCGGTTTAAAACCAACCGATTCGCACAGATTCTGGTCTAACCGGTTAGCACGGATTCCGGTCCAACCGGCAGGTGACCGGTTTTTTCTCTAGTTTAAAATACCCCCAGTTTAATACCCTGAACCAGCCAGTCTGATCCGGTTTTAATATCATTAGTAACTTTAATAGACTCTTTATCTCTAAATTATAGAGTAAATAATGGGTTCGACTATTTACATCTAGAGAATTAAAAGAGAATACATATTTTTAGAGAAATACTGCAATAAAATGATTGAACATGCATAGAAAGTAGAAGCGCTTTAATTACAATTATAATAAAGTGTAAAATTTAGTCATTTATTTATTTATTTGATAAATATTAATTTCTATGAGATAAAGTAAAATGAAGACTAAAAATATAAAGAATCAATTGGATTTATAAAAAAAATTTACTCTTTTTTTTTAGGGATGTTCTAAGATTTTTTTATTATACCATAGATATTTTTTTAAATAACGAGTACTATTGAAAATGCTATATTCTCCTTATGAATGCAAGATTGAACTTAGATTACAATAATTAATAGACATATTAGGTTTATACCATTTGTCATTCAGTGTTTATAAGACTCCATATTTTTAAGTGAGCTATGATAGATACCAAGGTATTAGAAGGTAGGGAACCAAAACAGCCTCCCCAATTTAAATGAAATCCTTATCTTCTCTTCATTGTTGTATTTTGCTTCCTTTTTGTTTCTTCAATTCTTGGCAGTGGAATTTCTAGTTTTAGCTCAGGTGACTACCATTATTAAAGGCTTTTGTTTTCTATTCTTAAGAATAATTATTTTGGAAATTTTTTGATGTTGGAATCACATATGAAGAGTTATACTTCTTTATCATCATTTATCCATTCTTTGTGCTTTTACTATGCTTTGAATGCATATTTATTTTCAAAGTTTCCTTTTAGGGTCTTATTGACTTTAGAATCATCCTTTTTACATAATGGCTAAAAGACTAAAAACACTTAGGATTCTAGTAAATGATAGTGATGAGGAAGAAATTGTGGATGTTAACGAGGATAAAGAGAACATGTATCATAGTGGAAATTCTACTGCTATTGGTGAAGAGGAGCCTGAAGTTTAGGTTAAAAGCCAAAATTTGAAAGTTCTATAATTAACAGCCAAGATCAAGGCAAGATTAGGGTTAAGTATATTATTCTTGAGGCATACTCCTTATTTGAGTTTGATCGAAAGCATGAGAGCTAACATAAACCTCAGTCTCAAAAACATAATAGTATATAAGGAGCAGTTAGTTGTTGGTCTTAGGTTTCTCTTGAATGAATTCCAAATAGGCGTCCTTCTATATTATAACCTTATAGTTGGTCAACTGATGCCCAACTCTTAGTGGCTGATTAAAGGTTCCCTCATTCAAGGTAATGACCATGGTATCCCTATGATTAGCAAAATCTTTAGGGCAATGAACATGCTTTACTACATATGAAAAAGGAGGATCATTATTATATCCAAGGTTGCCACAACTTTGGTATCCTTTATGAGACCTTTAAACTCCTAAAGTTGTGGAAAAACCAGTTTTCTCATTACTTGCACTAAGGGATTTCCTATTATAATATCCTAGTGTATAGTTCCTACTCCTTTTAAATAAAATGTTGAGCTTAATGACATTGAAAGGGGATACTTAGATCAACGAAATTCTTAGAAAAAATCAAAATTTTCACATTGTTGAAGAAATATATCCTCATTGGGGACCTAAATATTGTTGAACCACCTTCTCCTCTGTCAACCAACATTGACAATCTAAAAATACCAACTCATAGGCTAGGACCTAGTAGAGCTCTAGCTAGGGCATACGCTGTGTAACATCCTTGACCTTCCCCATATGCATTTCATCGAACATAAGCATCTTGCATACAATTCAATTGAACACATGTATTTCATACGTATTTCTATAGGAACAAGTTCATGGCATGCACTAGCTATGTGTCCTAGTATTTGGCACTGGTATCGAGTCGCACATGTGTAATTATAACCTAAATGAGGATAACAAAGTGTTAGAAATGAATTGAATAAGGTGTCTAAATTAAAGTAAAAAAAATGATTAGATTAAGATTAGTGAACATTTACATTGCTAATTTAGTTAAATGGGGTCAAATGATTAAGCTGTATTATTGTGTGAATTAGTGGAATTATAAATCTATGTAAACAATAATAATAATATAGACAAAATAAAATGAAAATGACACAAAAGGGAAATAGAAGAGAAGAGAAAAGACAAATGAGAAGAGAAAAGAGAAGAGAAGAAGAGAAAATGAGAAAATGAGAAAATGAGAAAATGAGAAAATGACAAACAACAAGTTGGCTTTATCTTCATATATCTTTCCCCATTTCCGCCTCCTCACTTCAGCCCCGTTTTCCTCTTCAATTTCCTCCATTTCAGACATAAATTCCTCCTTGTTTCACCTAGTTTTTGAAGCTAATTGATCCCTTTCAAGGTTGTTCTTGGTAAGTAATCAATTCTTATTGCTATAGGGTTAATTTGAGTTGCTTAGGTTCAATATTAGGCACTGAATTGCACCCCGATTTTGATATTAATAGGAATTGATTCTGGAAATGTGTAAAACACAAAAGTTGTTCCTTTATATATTATATTTGTGGATATGTAAACATTTTTGCAAGATGTTATGTATAGGGAGAGATATGCCCTTCGTACTGAAACTGGTCAGGGTATAAACCCTAACCAAGTTAGCTACTGTGTGGTTTGATTTAGAATATGTTAAAGCCCTTATTTGAAGTCTCTCAAAACATAAAAGTTGTATATATATGTGTTTTTGTATCTGTATACCAAATTTCAGGTTCATAGGTCTTGTAAATTGGGAGTTATGGTGAATGGAACCATGACTGTTCCATGGTTTGAACTGCCTACTGAGTGCCCTGGGCAGATCCAGTACATTGGTTGGCTAATTTGAGCTTGTTAGAGCTACATTATGTAAATTATAAAAGCATGAAAGTTATAGATATATGTCTTATCTAAATTTTGGTACTAATTTTAGCTTAATATGTTATCTATAGACTAAGTTATGGCCTTTGGAAGTCATACTGGTCCGGAAGCCAATTCTATTCTGGAACAGTAATATGTTTGGTATAATTAGAAGACCTTAGAGACATAATTGGTAAAAGTTGTAAACATGAAACATGTTCCATATGAATCCATATAAGTTTCTGTAAATTTTCATTAAAATAGGACTTATAGAGTGTAAGTTATGATGAACCCAAATGAGTACCCTGAAACTGCCTAAAGGAAGAAAACAAGGCAGAAAACAGAACACTCTTAGAAATTCCACCAAATATTATACAATGATCTAATTGGTCTGAAATTTGAATATGTACTATATATATGTGTTATTGTTAATTAGGAACAAGAATCAGAGTAATTGGTCAATTATAGAAAAAGTTATAGGCTAAACAGTCCCATAAGGTCACACTGCCTCATAGGAAAAATCTTAATTATTGACATGAACAATGCATATTAATTTATTTAAGCCACATTAAGTCTCTCTAATCATGAGTTAATCGATTATGTTTTCATATTAGGCTCGCAACATATTGGAGAACCACAAGGAGTGGATAGACAATAAGTTAGGGGTCGGAATCAAAGGAGAACGGTGAGTCTAATTATCGATTGAATTCTTTAGTGCAAATGAATGTTGCTTGCTGTGTGATTCATGTGATTGTCATGACTGGTCCTTGATAATGTAATGATGGATAATTTGTGACATTGTGGTACATATAAATGGTATACTTGTGGTATATTTGAGGTATATGTTTGACAAATGTGATATATATACATGGTACATGTATAGTATATACAAGGTGTATGCTTGACATATGAGGTATATAGGGAATATATGTATGTTGTATATGATAAAGATGCAATGGTTGATGAATGCTTAAATACAAGTGCATATGCATATGGGCTAAAAAGGCGTTGTGACTAGTTAATCGATATTGCAAAGCAAAAGAAGAGGCCTATGGCCCAACAAATGTGCAAAGCAAAAGAAGAGGCCTATGGCCCAACAAATGTGCAAATGAAACAAATGATCAAGCTAGCTAGCAAATGCAAATGCAAATGTTCACATGGAAACCCGGGGCAATGTTCGTTTAATCTGGTCACAACAAAATAAAATGTACAAGCAAAGCATAAGTAAATAACAATTATTGAATACTTGATTTTATCTATATTTATATGTTATTGACTGATGAATGAGATGGAATACATGGTATATATTGGAATTGTGATTTATGACTATGAATTGTTTGGTACTTTAGAGCTCATTGGATGGTTATTCTCACTGAGCCGCAACTCATCAATTTGCATCATTTTTCAGGTAAAGAGAAGTGATAGCTCATTTTGAGTAGCGTATAAAAGACATGGAGCACAGGTCACTGGCCGAGCCTCATCACTCTCTCTCTCTCCTTGCATTCCACACAAGCATGAAAATATGTCATATGTGTTTTTTTGTATTTACATGCTTGAATAGGTATAGTCATTTTGGAATGAGTCTAAATATGTATAAATGAAATCAACTCGAAAATACTTATGTGAAAAGTTTATGTTTTGATATATGTGATATATTATATTGTGGTGAAAACCTCAGTGTTAACTTTGCAAAATCATGGAATTATATTACAGGATATGAAAAACAATTTTACTGCTATTGTTAACAGGGTATTTTATCTTTCCAGTACGCCATGTATGATTACTTGATGTTTGGATAGGTTATACTAAAATGCATAAGATGTGGTGTTACACGCTGTGAAGGCCTATGAGTATCAGGATGCCACAAACATTATAATGGGTATGTTTTCCTTACACAACTCAGATTTATATGCTTTGATAGAACCAAGCTCTAGACATTCTTATATTTACATAAGCATGCCTAGTCAGTATAGTATGACCATAGAGAAGCTAGAATTTGATATTGAGGTCACAAATTCTTTGGGCTATAATGTTATTGCAAATTCCATATACAGAAATTGCCATTTGGTTATTCATAGGAAAGAGTTCCCATGGATCTTATAGAGTTACCATTTCATGAGTAAGATGTCATATTAGGTATGGATTAGCTCTCACAGCAAGAGGCAGTTGTTGATTGCCGGTTTAAGACAATTGTTCTTATAACTTATTATTGAACCTTGAGGGGTATTTCTGTCATTTTGATACTAACAAATAAAATAACAATAATGTATTTAACATACTTGTGTTCTAAATTTATTGAACAGGATATGGAATATGATGCAAGAATGGAAGACTAGCTTTAAAAGTCAAAAAATGAAGAAATAACATGTTCACGCCCGTGATATAGCTTAGCGCCAACTATCCAACATTTAAAGTTCATGGCCATGAAGGATCATAATAACCGTGAATGATTATATCAGTCACGTCCGTGAAAGATAGTCACACTCGTGAGAAAATATGTCAAATTCCTCCAGAGAGCTTCATGGCCAGAGTCACCACTTGGACCACGACTTGGAAGGATATTCACGTCCGTGAAAGAATAAAATCACGCCCATGATCAAACACTTCAATTCCTTCAAGAATGCTTCAGAGTCAGAGTCACCACTTGAACAATGGCTTGGAAGAACATTAACGACTATGACATACATATTCACAACTGTGAATGAGAAAAGAGAAACATGTCAGGTGCAAAATTAAGAGTTGGTGCACCGCATGGATTTAATTCAAAGCCTCAGTAAAAGAGAGCTGGTAAAGGGCCTACCAAAAGTCAAATTTGAAAAAGACAAGATATGTGAACCTTGCCAAAGAGGAAAACAACACAAGTCATCCTTCAAATCCAAAAACATTGTAAGTACCTCAAAACCTCTACAACTCTTGTATCTATATCTTTTTAGACCTACTAGAGTTGCAAGCTTAGAAGGTAAACATTATGCCTTTGTCATCGTCAATAATTACTCTAGATTCACTTGGGCAATTTTCTTAGCTCAAAAGAGTGATGCCTTTGAAACTTTCAAAAACTTTGCTAAGAGAGTTCAAAATGAAAAATGATATTGTATTTCAAAAATAAGTAGTGAACATGGCAAAGAATTTGAAAATGAAAACTTTGAAAATTTTTGTCTAAAACATGACATATCACATAATTTTTTGTCTCCTAGGACGCCTTAACAAAATGGGGTGGTCAAAAGGAAAAATTGAACTTTAATTGAAATGGCTCGAATAATGTTCAATGAGTATGGTTTACCAACTTACTTTTGGGCCGAAGCCATAAATACTGCATGTTATATTTCAAATCGAGTTTTCAAAAGACCTATTTTAAACAAAACTTCTTTTGAGTTACGGAATGGAAGAAAACCCATGATATCATATTTTAGAGTATTTGGATGCAAGTGTTTCATATTGAATACCAAGGATAATCTTGGAAAATTTTCCCCTAAATCTTATGAGGGTATATTTTTAGGATACTCCACCACAAGCAAAGCTTATAGAGTATTTAATAAAAATTCATTAGCTATTGAAGAATCTATGCATGTTGTTTTTGATGAATATAGTAAGCTTGATCTTGTGAAATGTATTGCTCTTCATGATATTGTAGGTACAATGGAAAAACTTGATCTTAAAAATGAAAAAGGAGAAAATGATCAAGAAAATTCACATCAAGATGACTCTCTACTCAAACTCAAAAGGAAAACAAGCAAGAGCTCCCAAAGGAATGGAGATTGATAAAAGATCACCCCAAAGAGCAAATCATTGGTGATTTTACAAAGGGAGTACGTACTAGATCTCATATCAAACCTTTAGATTCTAATCTTGCCTTTGTCTCTCAAATTGAGCCTAAAAATATTGATGAGGCTCTTAATGAAGAAAATTGGGTGATTTCTATGTAAGAGGAACTCAACCAATTTGACAGAAGTAAGGTATGAACCTTAGTTCCTAGACCCAAGGAGCATCAAATCATTGGAAGTAAATGAGTATTTAGAAAAAAACTAGATGAACAAGGTTCAATAACTAGGAATAAGGCTAGGTTACTAGCAAAGGGATATAATCAGGAAGAAGGAATAGATTATGATGAGACTAGGTTTCTGTAGCTAGATTAGAAGCCATAAGAATACTTTTAGCATATGCATGCCATATGAATTTCAAACTCTTTCAAATGGATGTCAAAAGTGCTTTTTTAAATGGTTTTATAGAAGAAGAAGTTTATGTAGAACAACCACCAGGTTTTAAAAGCTATAATTTTCCCAACCATATATTTAAACTTTCAAAAGCTTTATATGGTTTGAAACAAGCCCCAAGAGTTTGGTATGAAAGACTAAGTTTTTTTCTTTTAGAAAATGATTTTACAAAGGCGAATGTTGACACTACTTTATTTATTAAAAAGTATAAGCATGATATTCTAATTGTTCAAATTTATGTTGATAACATCATATTTGTGTCTACTAATGAATTGCTTTGCCAAGAATTTGCTAAGTGTATGACTAGGAAATTCAAAATGAGCATGATGGGTGAGCTCAAGTTCTCCTTGGTCTACAAATAAAACAAAGCAATGAGGGCATATTCATCAACCAATCCAAATATGCCAAAGATTTAATTAAGATATTTGGAATGGAAGGATGCAAAAATGCCAAGACTCCAATGAGCACAACAACAAAATTGGACAAGGATGAAAAAGGTAAGAGCATTAATGAAAAGCTCTATAGAGATATGATCGGATCACTCTTATATCTTACTGCCTCTAGACCCGATATAATGTATAGTGTATGCTTATGTGCTCGCTTTCAATCATGTCCTAAAGAATCACATTTGAATGCTGTGAAAAGAACTTTAAAATATTTACATGGCTCATTGTATCTAGGTTTATGGTATCCTAGAAATTCATCATTTCACATTATAGGATATTAAGATGCTGATTATGCTAGAAGTCTCTTGGATAGAAAGAATACTTTAGGTACTTGTCACTTTATTGGTGAATGCTTAGTTTCTTGGTTTAGCAAGAAACAAGTTTCAGTTGCTCTTTCTACCGCTGAAGTAGAGTATGTGGTTGCAGGATGTTGTTGTACTCAAATCCTTTGGATGAAACAATAACTTAAGGATTATGGTCATAGTTTGGACCATATACCTATCAGATGTTACAATACAAGTGCTATAAACCTATCTAAGAATCCCATTCAACACTTTAGAAGTAAGCATATTGACATAAAACATCATTTTCTTAGAGATCATGTTCAATATGGAGATGTTGTATTGGAATTTATAAACACAAACAATCAATTGGCAGATATCTTCACTAAGTCTTTAAATGAAGAAAGATTAAACTTCATAAGAAGAGAGCTTGGTATGATTGATGTATTAACTTTATGATTGCCAAATTTGTCGAACCTTGATTATTAATCTTGTGTTATTGTCTCATCTTTTAAGGTATGAAGTGGCTTACTTGATAGAAATATATGTTATAGGAGATAGAAGAACCTTAGAAATCCTTTAGTCTTGTTTTAGACTTAGTTTTATTTAATGAGGATTTGAGGCAATTCACGCCCGTGACACATATTCACGGTCGTGATCATAATCACCAAAAGTTCAAGTAGCTTTCATGCCTTGCTTCACGACATGCTTCTTGTTTGAAGGTAGTGAAGACTATGTTTTATGCCCATAACCTTTTTTGTCACTCCCGTGAAACTCTTTGTTCATGAATGTGACACTTATTCACGATCGTGAACATTTCCACCAAATACTTGCAAAAGCGTTCACGCTTTGTGTCACACTTTGTCTCACGGTCACAAGTAGTTAAGATTATACTTACAACTGTGACTCATTTGGCACCACCCTGAAATTTCATCATTCACGCCCGTGACCATTAAATGTCATGATCGTGAATCGTTTCATATTCTTCATCACAGGTAGAACGCCTTTTCAGCAAATCGTGAACACGACATTTCATGCCCGTGACTGAGCATTCACGACTGTGAAGATGTCGACTATAAAACATTTTCTGCCGTTATTTCTCTCATTTCTAACTCTCCAACTTCTCTCATTTATCACCACATTCAATACCTTTCATAGATTCTGGCCCCCTAGCAGCATTTTCCATCTATAAATACCTTCAAAAACTATTTGTTTCATCAGAAATCAAAAAATCACTAGGTACTCTTCAAAAATCCTTTCAGAAAGTTTCTTCTCAAAAATCAATCTCAACTCAAAATGGAACCCGACTCCTCCAAAGGCACTAGAAAGAAGTCTCATGCTCCAAGAAAATACACGGACTACACTCTCAATATCATTCTAGAGCACTATCATCCGAAGTATTCGGTTCTCAAGAAAAAACCACTCTTTTCTTCTCGATCATTTGAATGGCACACTGTCAGGACCTTTGGTCTTGAGACAAGCATGACGGAACAACTGCAGGCTTGTCATTTAAAATATTTTGTTGACATCCATCAACCGACGCTAAGGGAACCTATTCTCAAGTTCCTTAGCACCCTACAAGTCTCTCCCACCGGCACGATGAAATTTCAACTCTGCAAGCATCCGAACACCCTCACTGCAATGGAGTTTGGTGACATGTTCAACCTTCCCTCTGATGGTATCCTCAATGAAAGTGAGGTAGAGTTCTATTCCAATCCAACATGGACTCATTTTGGACAAGATTGCAGCTGGGACGTCAAAAAGACGAAGAGCACCCACCTTCGATCACCAGTGCACAAGTACTTGTATAGGTTTATGACCTATAGCATCTTTGTAAGAGGGGATAGCAATGGTGCAATTCAAAAATCCGAGCTCTTTCTTCTGGAAATGGCCTGAAAAGGCCTACTAGTGGCTCTATCTTGATGGTTTGCAAACCATCTACTATCAATTGCATCGAAGCCCTCCGGAGACATCTTGATCAGTGGGTACGTGACTCACCTTGCTATCAAACTTGGATATCTAAAGCTAGAAGAGCACAACTTCAACCTCGTACTAGCACATCCTAGAGACCGGCTAGACGTCCGGTCTTTTATCAATATGGGAGCAGCGGTTCACATAGTTCATAAAAATAACATATACTAATGCTTCACCACTCTGGCTAGTGAGATTATTTGGGAAGACAATGATTTAGACGACTTCAAAGTTGGCCTCCAAGGAATCCAGCGAAGAAAAAGAATTCGAGTCGAGACGACAACCCTAGAGGTTAAGCAGGAAGTTGGACAATCCTCGGCCTCCGCACCAAACTTGGCTCAGTAGATGGCTGACCTTTTGGCACCTCGTTTTGACCAACTGCAGGCTTCGATAGATGAGAGGTTGGAGAACCTCAAAGATTTCTTGGAGTCTCGCATGAAGAGCCTCGAGGCGGAAGTAGCTCGCCTTAGAGATGGGATGTTAGTCTCCAAATCTAGCCAAAGCATTAGTTTTTCAGTTTTTATTTCATTTTGTTTACTAGTTTCTAGTATTGAAAATGTAGGAATTTAATTTACTTTTGAAACCATTGTACTTTTACATTTGGTATTAATATAATTGCATTAGTTTTTCCCTTGTGATTTATCTTTTATGTTCTTTTTATTGATGACAAAAGGGGGAGAACCTAGCAATATAATTGAATTAAATGAATATGCAACTTACATGAATGCAAATGTGTTGATACTTTGAATATACCTTCAATATACTTTGCATATACTTAACTAGTTAAAAGAAAACAACTTGATATACTTTGAATATATCTTCAATATACTTTGCATATACTTAACTAGTTATAAGCAAAAATTTGGTATACATTGGATATACTTTGCATATACCTTGCATATACCTAAACTAGGAAGCAAACATCCATGCTACACTTCATCATTCTTAAAAATTCTTGCACTTTATTATTTTTTATCTTAAGCATCTTTTGAGGGGGAGACTTCTCAAAAGTACATATTTCTAGATTATTTGTCACCATAAAAAATGGCGAGATTGTTGAACCTTAAGGGGTATTTTCGTCATTTTGATGCTAACAAATGAAATAGTAATAATGTATTTAACATACTTGTGTTCTAAGTTTATTGAACAGGGTATGGAAATTGATGCAAGAATGGAAGACTAACTTTGAAAGTCAAAAAATGAAGAAATAGCATGTTCATGTTCGTGACTATTTATGTCACGCCCCTAACTGTTTATGTCACACCCGTGATGTAGCTTAGCACCAACTATCCAACATTTAAAGTTCATGGCCATGAAGGATTATATCAACCGTGAATGATCATATCAGTCACGCCTGTGAAAAATAGTCATGCCCGTGAGAAAATATGTCAAATTCCTCCAGAGAGTTTCACGGCCAGAGTCACCACTTGGACCATGGCTTAAAAGGATATTCATGCCCGTGAAAGAATAAAATCACGTCCGTGATCAAACACTTCAATTCCTTCCAGAAATGCTTCACGGTCAGAGTCACCACTTGGACCACGACTTGGAAGAACATTCACGACCATGACATACATATTCACGACCATGAATGAGGAAAGAGAAATATGTCAGGCGCGAAATTAAGTGTTGGTGTAATTGGTATTTTCGCATTAAATGCAACCAAACGGCTATAATTCGCCAAGTATAAATGCAAGTCATTTATGAATCCAGAACAAAAGAATAGTAATTACTTCAAATCAAAATCTTGTTGTAGCCATTTGTGTATTAATTACTTTCAACTAAACTTTAATTCTCTGTAAAAATCTTTTTGCTCATAATTTCTGAGTATTTCTCTTTGTAATCTACTATTCAAGTGAGTTTGGGTATATTGGATTAAGAGTATAACACTTGCAAGGGTTATTTGTATGAGCCATTAAAACATAAGGAATTGGTTTATTGTGTGAGCCATTAAAACACAAGGGATTTCTAGGTTAGGTGTGATCCATTGATAGAAACACCATAGTTGGGAGTGGGCTTGTAAAACTTCATTGTAACACTTAGTGTGTTAGTGAAACTCCCAATCGAGATTGGGGAGAGGAGTAGGGTTTGTTAACACCTGAACCTCTATAAATTTCTTGTGTGATATCTTCCTATCCCTACTCTACTTAACTTTTCATTCCACACTTAAAAGTTAATAATTTTTTAATATCTAATTCAACCCCCTTATTGGTTCATTAATTGGGCAACACTTATGAATAAGAAGAAGTGATAGTTGAAGGTGCGAGGTTTCCACATATTGGGTTTTAAAAATGAATCTCATTCATAAAACGTAGTGAAAATATAAAAATTTCAAAACTCGAAACAATAATCTTACTTATGCCATCAAAACTAATTTATCAAAACATAGAGGTTAGAAATTATACCTTGTAATTTCTTGATTTATTCTTCAAATTTTTACCTTGTTGGGTTATTGCAAACTATAACAATCCACTTTAGGATGTCTTTAATGTTAATCCATGCAAAAATATGAGAAGAAGCTACAAGAGAATTAGTTGAACATATCTCAAAGTGCAAGCAATAGTGTATGTTCAATTTGAGAGAATATGAAAAATAACTATTATTTTTCTTTTTTGAATTTCTTATTTTCCAAAAAAAAAAATTTCAGACTTTTTAAACTTTTCAAAAATGTTTTTACCACAAAAATAGTCTAAGTACAAAGTGCATAAGACAAAGGGAGGGATTTTGGGATTGTTTTTGCCTTAATTGGCCTTAAATAGCCTTAATTATCTTATTAAGGCCAATTAGGCCAGCTACTGGCCAACAACGTTCTGGGTAGGCCTGCAGCCTAGCTGGCTTGCTTGGTAGGCCAGTAGTCCGCGTGGGCTCATGACCCCCCCGAATGATTTTTCCATGCAATCTCATCGCGATCCGTCCCAGAATAATTCTTATATTTTTGGATCCCATCCAAGATCATTTTACTCATTCTTCATATCTTCAATGCGTGTAACCCATTAGGTTCCCAATTTTGTTGGCTACTTAAATTAACAATTAATTTAAGTAAGTCATGAGGGGTATCTAGCAACACATCATGACCCCCAACTGACCAAAAAATTAGTGATTTGACTACGAACCTTTCCATAGATAATTTTCATGCAATTAATTCTTTCACAATTTTATACCCCATTTGGTTCAGAGTATGGACATATGTCAACTCTCACTAGACTTACTACATTATGTATAGTCTACGTAATGTTAGATCTTGTCCTTGAGGCTTATTACTCTGTTAGACATGTCATTGAAGACTATTTTCATGAAATTTCCACTCCGGCCAGAGATTCCTGAGTAATGACCTTGACAAGAGACCGTGGGTATACACTCCTTCTATCAGGAATGGTGAATCCTTTGTTGGTTATCCAATTACCTTTGAATACCTCAAGCTGTATCCAATCACCACCCTATGAGCAACCTCCCTGAGACAATAAGGAATAGTATGAAAATACAAAATCAATATCCAAGATATCCTTGAGTACCTCAAGTTTAAAGACAGTTGCACCATTGCTATGTTGAGACTATCATTGACATTTCAATAGATTATCCATATGATTGTAGCAAGTCATCCAATGTACTTAGTTACACTTAGAAATAATTCACATGTTAACTCTAAACATCTCATGTTTACAGATTATGAGATCTATTGCTTGATCTAATCAAGGAGTGTAACATGTGCTAGTTTATCCGGATTAACAATGTCCCATCTTATTAATCCCATGACTAGGGATAATTTAGACACTAAAATAATTACACATGATAAAAATCTCAATATCATGATCTCATCATGATTTTCTCCATGTTATGTTATGTATCAAGGACTTCATTAATTGATTTGAGATCCTATCAATTCATATATCAAATTAACATCAAATTAATGAAAAAACCTTTTATTAATTAAATAAATTTGTACAATAAGTGCTTAAGGTGATTTCTTTTAGAGAACTTCTCTAACACTATAACCTTCACATATAGTTTCTATGATGAAGGCACAAAATATTATTCAAAAGGGGTGTGAAGCTTATTTGGCTCACGTGATTGACACCAAGAGAGGAGTTATAGATCTCTAGGATATCCCTACAGTGAGGGAGTTTCTAGATGTCTTTCCAGATGATCAGTTAGGATTACCACCAAACAGAGATGTTGAGTTCTCCATAGAGCTCACACTAGGCATAACACCAATATCGATTGCACCTTACAAAATGACACCTTTAGAGATGAAAGAGTTGAAAGATCAGTTGCAAGAGTTACTAGACAAAGGTTTTATCAGGCTGAGTGTATCTTTTTAGGGTGCACCAATTTTGTTTATAAAAAAGAAAGATGGGTCTATGAGGTTATGCATAGACTACTGACAGCTAAACAAGGTGACTATTAATAATAGATATATGTTACCATGGATTGATGATCTTTTTGATTAGTTAAAGAGTGTAGGAGTGTTCTCCAAGATCGACTTGAGATAGGGTTATCACCAGTTGATAATAAAAGAAGAGAATATAGCCAAGACAACTTTCAGAACTAGATATGGTCATTATGAGTTTTTGGTTATGCCATTTGGTTTGACCAATGCTCTTGTAGCTTTTATGGATTTGATGAATCAGATCTTCAGGCCATACTTAGACCAATTATTAGTTGTTTTGATTGATGACATCTTAGTGTATTCTCAAAACGAAGCAAAGCATAATCAACATTTGAGAACAAAATTGCAGATCTTTAGAGATCATAACCTTTATGCCAAGCTCTTCAAATGTGAGTTTTGGTTGGATGAAATAGCTTCCCTTGGACATATTGTGTCAGTAGATGACATCAGGGTTGATTCTAATAAGGTTGAAGTAATATGGAATTGGAAGCCTCCCTATAATGTGACCAAAATCAGGAGTTTTCTTGGTTTGGTAGGTTACTATAGGAGGTTTGTGAAGGGTTTTCTTTGATTGTTTCTCCTTTAACTAGGATTTTGAGAAAAGATGTGAAGTTTGAGTGGAATGACAAGTGTCAAGCTAGTTTCGACAAGTTCAAGTGTATGTTGACAGAAGCTCCAGTTCTTACATGACCAGTTTCTAATAAAAAATATGTCATGTACAGTGATGCTTCTCACAACAATTTGGGGTGTGTTTTGATGTAAGAAGGAAAGGTCATTGATTATGCTTCTAGGCAGTTAAAGACACATGAAAAGAATTACCCTACACATGATCTTGAGTTGGTAGCCATAATATTTACTCTAAAGATATGACATCACTAATTATATTAGGGAGAAAAAAGAGTACACAGTTGAGTTAGATGACACTTTATGTTATCAAGACTACTTATCCATGCCTAATGTTATGGAATTGAGATAAAGGATTTTAAAGGAAGTGCATGAAACCAAGTTTGTTATGCATCTAGGAAGTAAAAAGATGTACCATGATCTAAAGGGAAGGTATTGGTGGGTAGGAATGAAAAAGGACATTACAGAGTTCACGACAAGATACTTGACATGCCAACAAGTCAAGACAGAGCATCAAATATCTTTAGGTTTGATGCAACTGATTAGAATACTAGAATGGAAATGGAAACATATCACGATGGATTTTATAATTGGACTGCCTATGAATCTAAGGAAGTTAGATGTTGTTTGGGTCATAGTGGATAGGCTAACAAAGTTAGCCCACTTCATACCTATCAGGAAATATTATTTTCTAAATAAGCTAATAGAGCTTTATATGAACGAGGTAATACGACTACATGGAGTTCCAATCTCCATCATATTAGATAGAGATACTTTGTTCACATCCTAGTTTTGGAGAAGTTTACAATGAGTTTTGGGTACCAAGCTTAGTTTCAACACAACTTTTCACCCACAGATGGATGGTCAGTCGAAAAGGGTAATACAGATTTTGGGAGACATGATGATAAGTTGTCTTATCGAATTTAAGGGAAGTTGGAATAAATATCTACCATTGATGGACTTTGACTATAATAATAGCTATTAGTCTAGAATTTATATGGCTTTTTATGAGGCACTATACGGTAGGAAGTGCCGAACACCGTTATATTGGATAGAGCTCAGTGAGCAGAAGTTATTAGGACCAGAGTTGGTGCAAGAGATTGAGGAAAAAGTGAAGATCATACGAGAAAAACTTAAGGCAACTTCAGATAGATATAAATCATATGCAAATCTCAAAAGAAGAGATATAGAATATAAAGTGGGAGACAAAGTGTTTCTCAAAGTTTCCCCATGGAAGAAGGTCCTAAAGTTTGGAAAGAAGGGCAAGTTAAGTCCTAGATTCATTGGACCATATGAGATCTTAGAACGAATTGGGCCAGTCGCCTATAGAGTTGCTTTACCACCAAAGTTAAGTAAGATTCACAATATTTTTTGTCTCCATGTTGAGGATATACATGTCAAATCCATCACATGTCATCACAGTTGAAAACATAGAGGTGAGACCGAATCTTACATATAAGGAAAAATCGATTAAGATACGGGCTCGAGAAAATAAAGAGCTCAGGAACAAGCAAGTACTGTTAGTCAAAATTCTATAGAGGAATCATGCAATAGAAAGGGCTACATAGGAAAGTGAACAAGTGATGAAAACACATTATCCCTAGCTATTCCAACACAATATCCCAAGTAATTTCGAGGACAAAATTCTTTTAAGGGGGAGATAAATGTAATGCCTATAATTAGGGCTTAGTAATTAATATGGATTAAGACATATAAGTATTTGATTAAGGGTTAAGGGAAAGAGTTGAAAAGAGACAAGAAATTGATATGTCATAAGGTTCACGCCCGTGACAATGCTTTCATGATCGTGAACCATTGCAAGATGAAATTATGGGTTTAATTAGATTCATGGTCATGATAGTGATTGTCATGCCCATGAACATCGTCAAATATAAATTTCATTAGTTGTCTTTTCTTGCTCTCATGAGCTAAAATCAAGTGAAACCCTAAGATTCGAAGTTCCTCACACCAGAGGCTAATGCCTTATGTTTTCCTTTGATTCTTAACCCTAAACACATAAGATAAAGTAAAAGATCAAAGGTTAAGCAAGTTCTAGTGCAAGAAGAGCAAAAAGAAGTGGTGTTCTTAAGGAGGACGAACCATAAGAGGAAGAGAGGAGATGAATCTCTCTTTCCTGTTGTGTTTCCTTTAATTAAGTTAAGGAATCACATTTTCCTTTCATTTTACAAGCTTTCGTAGATTTGAATATGTCTAGTTCATTTATGGTAGAGACCCATTTCTAAATAGATTAGATTATGGCTTGATCTTGAGAGTTTATGGTTAAAAACCCCTCTTTAATTTGTTTAAAGGTTATCGTAAGTGTTAGTAAAGAGTGATATGAGATTAAGATTGGTCAGAGGGTTAAAGTTAGGGTTTTTACTTTTATGGCTTTAAAAGCTAAGTTTAAGGGTTATGGATTTTGATATTAAGATATTATATATGATAGGAGTTGGAAGAGAAGGTGGTGAAATCCACCAAAACGATAAGCAAGCTAGAAGCAAACTTGATTTTGAGGCTTCATTAGAGGTATATACATATATGCATCTAAATTCCAAAATATGGCATATTGTGTATATGCAACAAATGTGCGTAAGATGTATTAAATGGAACAATGATGCCATAATGGGTGAAAGAGGTATTAATGAACATAAGTTATGATGGATGAAAAGGTAAAAAGTGGTTGTTGAATCATAAATGCAATGAAATGGTATTAAATGAATTGATAGGATAAGTTAAGTTGAATTATTCTTTTATGTGTTTAAATGATGCTTTAACATATTTGAAATGCATGTTTGAGATAAATGTTGATAGGAAAAGGTTGTCACGGGATAATCCTTAGAGACTTTAATATAGTTTATAATGAAGGTATGTTTTCACACCTATGACTAGTTGCTCATGACCGTGAATCTCATGTCACAAACAATGTCATGCCCATGACTATGTTCTTCATTTTTGTGAAAGGTTGCACAAAATTGATAGAGGCTTTCACAGTTTGGTTCACGGGTAGGGTGTGCCCGTGAATGAAACTTCATGCTCGTGAACACTTGGTTCATGCCTGTGAAACTTGTTGTTAATGAAATATGCTTACTATTTCAATGGTTTCAATGAAATGGCTATGTATATGATTCATGGTGAAATGATCAAAGTATCTTTATAGGAATTCTAGCACAAGGATGTTACATGATGAATCTCCATATGAAAAATTATATATGAACTATGATATAAAAAAGGATGTTCAAAAGTGTTTTATGCAAAAACTATATATTTACTTAGTCAATGTGGCTTAAGCTCAGAGAGCGCCATTAACTTAAGGAGTCTGGATTGGAATATATGATTACAGATAGTGGTAGGATGGCTTAAACTCGGAGAGCACCCCTGTTAACAACTCGTATCCAAATAGTTTGTGTTGAGAGTTGTTGAGCAATAAATCTAAAGTGACTAAAAGATAAAGGAAATGGAAAGGAAGTTCAATGACACAAGTATACATGTTTTGGTTTTAAGACTAGATGCGATGGTTACCTTTATATGTTTAATGATTTTTTCTTAATATCACAAAGCAAAGTATTTCATATGATTTGATGTATTCAATGTCATGCCATAATTTGCTAAAAGATGTCATGATACTTATTTTAAGGGGGAGAGAATGTAATATCTGCTAATTTAGGTTACGAGTCGCACGTGTTGCGAAATTGACGCGTTTGACCGATCAGAGTCTAAATTCGGATTTTTACAAAAATTGATTAAGAAATGGTCAAATTAAATGATAAATGCCTAAATAAGTGATATTAAAGTTTAAAGAAGTTAATTTACGGTAAATGACTAATTTGCAAAATTTGATAAGTTTTGGGGTCAAATTGCAATTTACCAAAAATTGGAGGATTAATGAGATTAATGGCTAATTAACTTAAGAAATTTGGACATTTAAAATTGGGTTGGCAGGCCATGATGTTAAAGGAAGATGATTAATATTGATTAAGTGTAAAATTGGGAGAAAATGGTCAAATGATGGGTCCTACATGAAGACTTTTTGGGTACCCTATTTAAGGCTTTCTTTTCTTCTTCTTCTTTTCTTCATTTTCTGCTCCTTCTCTCTTTTCTTTACCAGTCACGCTAGCCACAATTTTCCACCATAGCTCACCTTGATTCTAGAGAGAGAAAGGAAGGGAAGAGAAGGGAAAGAGCAAGACAAGGTGATTTCCATGTTCCATAACTCAAAAGGAAGCTGGAAAGAACAAGAAAGAGGAAGAAAAATCAAGTTTGGTAGAGAGAGAAAATCTCCAAAGTGGTGATCAAGTGAAGGAAAGTGTAAGGTAATAAGTATTTCTTCTTCTTCTTCATCTTTTCTAAAGGAAGTTCGAATTTTGAGCTCATCTAAGACTTATATGGAAAGAGAGAGAAACTAGAGTTTTGAAAGAGAAAAAGAGCGCTTAGGGTCTTGAGAAAATCATATGGAAATAATGATTTATGATGTTGTAGGAGTTCCAAGTGACAAGGAACAAGCTCTAAGGAGCAAAGGAAAAGAGAAAGTTACCTAAAAGAGTGAAGGAGAAAGATTAAGGTTTGTGCATAATTTAAGGCAATAGCCTATTTTTGTTTGAAAAAATGCATGCTGAACATGAATTTAGATAAATGCAATTTCAAGAATGATGATGATCATGGCATGAAACCATAGGATTAGACATGTATGAATGAGATAATTGTGTGACATTGAATTAATGATGCATGCTAGAGAATCTTATATGATCATAACATTTATCTGTATTAGAGAGTAATAAGTTGAGTAAAGAGCCTTAGAAATGCATGAAATAGAATTTGATATGATTTGGATGATGTTAGAATGAATGAAATGTGAATATGCAGATTTCCTGCTGAAAATCACGGGTGTGACTATTGAGTCACGGGCATGAACTTGAGGTTTCACGGTTGTGACTGATCGTGTCATGGTTGTGAATTTCTGGGTGGAAATGGTACTATTCATTCCAGAAGCGTTCACGGGTTGGAATCACGGAAGTGAACTTATTCCCGGGCATGAATGAGTAATCACGACCGTGAATGCTTTTGGGCGATTCATTCTAGTAGCGTTCATGGCTTGGGATTACGGGCGTGAACTAATTCACGGGCGTGAAAGTAGTAATCACGGCCGTGAATGCTCTGTATTTGAAATTTTGAATGTGGTTATTAAATGAGGAATTCAGGGAAGTAAATGAAAGTTATTGTCTATCCAGCAAAATAAGAATGATATGGATACGAATATATGTATATATATATATTGATGTGAGAATATGATATGTTGTGATATAGAAAAATGAATTGTCATGGATAATATATGAAATCTGATGCATATGATAAATATGAGAATATTGATGAATCTAGTAAATGAATGAAAAGATGTAAGAGTATGACTATATGCTTTTAAAACAAGAAAATTTAGATGTTGATAAATATGAGAAAAATGGATGTGTTGAGATTTGAGAATAATGATTGATGTGAAAATATAAAGAAGCCCATTACTCTACTTGCGGACTAGAATCAGGATAGATGACATGTCATTAAGGGGGCGAACAGTACCGTACTATACCTCTACCAATGTGGCTAAAGCTTGTGTGAGCGCCATTGGTCTGGGATGCTCAGTCAGTGTGGCTAAAGCTTGTGTGAGCACTACTGACTTGAGAAAGCTCCGATGAGCAAATATAAATGAGGACTAGGTGTCATAAGCTTGTGTGAGCGGCCTTGATCCGGTTATTCATCTATGATGAAATTATACTCAATCAATGTGGCATAAGCTTGTGTGAGCGCCATTGATTTGAGAAGCTCTTATGAGCCAGATAGTGGACAGGGTGGCATAAGCTTGTGTGAGCGCTCCTGATCCATAACCCGTATCCAGTCAGTCCAAAAATTTAGAGTGATGTGGGCAAGATAATGAGGATATGTCGGAAAAATAAGAAAAAGAAAGAATAAGAAAATGATAATGATATGAGATTGAAATGTAATGATAAAAAGATTTACAGAATACCTTGCCATTAAAGATAAGTGGAAATAACATTGTCTATATAAGCATGACATTTATACTTTTATGAAATAGGAATATGTTGATAGTCATGCATGCAAACATTTTAATGCACAAAATGATAATTGTTAATGCTTGTTGCATGATATAGTATATTGTCTTCTTTATATGCACCACTAAGCTTAGAGCTTAGCATGAAGTTTAATTTCCACGCAGATATAGAAAGGTAGCGGAAGACGCTAGATAAAGCAAACGGTGATCCCATTCAAGTAAAGCAGCCGAATCTTGAGAAAGTTGGTTACAAGTTTTGAAACTTTTGTATTTGAATTTTATATTAAAGAAATATTTGAGTTTGTAAAACTTACTTTTAAAGTTTGTTAAGAATTACTCTGATGTTAAAAATTACTATTTTATGCAAATAAATTGTACTCTGATTTTTATTTATATCCATATATACATGAAAAAAAAATATGAAGTATGAGAAAGACAGGCGAAAACGCTTCCTTATCCGGGCACGTGCGGTTCGGATGAGGAGGTGCGGTCGCTGCAGTTTTTGGTATCAAAGCACCAGGTTGGTGTTTCTGGATTTTGATATTAAAGCCGGTTTGGGCGGTTTTGGATTATTTTTTAAAGTGAATTTTGAAAATGTTTTTCTTGAAATGTACCCACAATTGCATTTTTGGAGTTGCTGCTTTGTTGATTAGGGCCGTTGTCTTTATGTTATAAGTAGGATATGGCTTCAGGATCAAGACGAATAGTAATAGAAGAAGCTGAGAGTAATGAGCCCTTAGAGGCAAGAGCTTCATCGCAACCAAGTCGTCGTCGAGTTGCGGCACCGAGATCTAGTGCCAGCTCACTTTGTGAACATTCAACTATTAATATGGGTCAGACTGAGCTCATGAGAAATATGATAGATCTGCTACAAAGAGCATCACGATCAGATTCGTCTGGATTACAATTCGAGAGACTGAGGAAATTAGGGGCATCTGATTTCTATGGTAAACGGGAAGATGATCCCTCAGTGGCAGAATTTTGGTTGGAACGAGCAGAGTGAGTATTTAATCAACTACACTGTATAAATGAACAGAAATATGAATATGCAGTATCTCTACTACAGGAGCATGCTTATGATTGGTGGCAATCTGAATCACAGAGTACAGAGGCTCCTAACCCTATGACATGGGAATTCTTTCTAGAGAAGTTTAAGGAGCAGTATATTCCTCCTATTTACACAGACGACAAAAAGAGAGAGTTTCTGATGTTAAAACAGAGGGATATGTCTGTAACAGAATATGAGAGAGAATTCACTCATCTTTGCAAGTATGCTGGTGGTATTGTATCCACTGAGGCAGATAAGTGCCGACGATTTGAAGATGGATTGAGGGATACTATCAAGTTACAAGTTTCAGCCCTACGACTGATGAGTTTCCCTAATTTACTAGCATCTGCTAGAACAGTTGAAAGAGTCCTGGCAACACAACAGCTAGTACAGATTACTGGGGTTAGTAGACCAGCACCACAACCAAGTGGAGCACAGTCTAGTGGCAAGAGAGCCAAATCTTTTGGTGGCCGATTTCAGGCTGGGAGTTCCAGCAGATTTCATTCTTATAAACTGGGACAACCCGTAAGATCTACTTCATCGGCAGCCAGTGCATCGACACAGGCATCCCGTAGGTTTACCACTCTACCAGTGTGTCAGCATTGTGGTTGTTCGCATCTAGGAGAATGTTGGTCGATGACAGGAGCGTGCATGAGATGCGGCTCCAAGAACCATATTAAAAGAGATTGTCCATTGCTACAGTTTGGCAGAGGTTCAGGGAGTGTTGAGTCAGTACCAATACAGACTATGGGACAAGGAAGAGGACGAGGCCGAGGACAAGGAAGAGGAGGCCGTGCAGGGCCAAGCCAATTCAGATCAGATACAGTAGAGAGACCTGAAGGCAGTAGAGCTACTCCAACAAGAGCTTATGCCATGCGAGGCCGAGAGGAGCAGGATGCACCTGACGTCATAGCGGGTAAATTCCTTCTCTTTGGCTCTTGTATAGATGTATTGATAGACCCTAGGTCAACACACTCATACATATGCACACCACCATTGGGTCGAGAGGGTCTAAAACCAGAGACTCTAAAATATGAGATTTGTGTGACTAACCCGTTAGGACACAGTGTGCGGGTTAGTAAAGTGTTTAGGGGTTGCCCAGTTGAAATTCAAGGCAGGCAATTTCCAGCAGATCTAATAGAGCTACCATTCCGCGAGTTCGATGTGATCTTGGGAATGGATTGGCTAGCTTGCCATGAGGTGATAATAGATTGTGGAAAGAGGCAGATGAGAATTAAAGTTTCAGAACAAGAAGAGATAGTAGTGATGGGTGAGTATAGAGGATATCCAAATAATGTGATATCAGTGTTAAAAGCTCGAAAACTCATCAATAAGGGATGTGAGACTTACCTAGCGTATGTGATTGACACATGAAAGAAAAGTCCAAAGTTGGCTGACATCCCAACTGTTAGTGAGTTTTCTGATGTATTTCCTGAGGAGTTACCAGGACTACCACCTGATCGAGAGATAGAGTTTGCTATTGAATTAGTACCTGGCACCGCTCCTATATCTATTACACCATATAGGATGGCACCCATAGAATTGAAAGAATAGAAGATACAGTTACAAGAAATGTTAGATAAAGGATTTATACGACCTAGTGTATCACCATGGGGTGCTCCAGTACTATTTGTGAAGAAGAAAGATGGTACTTTACGTCTTTGCATTGACTACAGGCAGCTTAATAGGGTTACTATTAAGAATAAATACCCACTGCCTAGGATTGATGATTTATTTGATCAGTTGAAAGGTGCAAGTGTATTTTCAAAGATAGATCTTCGATCGGGGTATCATCAACTGAAGATCAAAGAGTCAGATGTATCTAAGATGACATTCAGGACTCGTTATGGTCATTATGAGTTCTTGGTGATGCCATTTGGATTGACGAATGCGCCAACAGTTTTTATGGACCTGATGAACCGAGTGTTCAGGCCATATATTAATCAATTTGTAGTTGTATTCATTGATGACATTCTTGTCTATTCAAGAGATCGAGTAGAACATGACCAACATCTTAGAAAAGTATTACAGACCTTGAGGGAGAAACAATTGTATGCAAAGCTATCTAAGTGTGAGTTTTGGTTAGAAGCAGTTAGTTTTCTGGGTCATGTAATTTCAGCCGAAGGTATTCGAGTTGATCCTAGTAAAATTGAGGCTATTCTTAATTGGAAACCACCTCGAAATGTGACAGAAGTGAGAAGTTTTCTTGGATTAGCCGGATACTATAGGATATTTGTGAAAGGATTTTTACCTATAGTGAA
This sequence comes from Triadica sebifera, assembly GCA_023653625.1. Lineage (NCBI taxonomy): Eukaryota > Viridiplantae > Streptophyta > Magnoliopsida > Malpighiales > Euphorbiaceae > Triadica > Triadica sebifera. Next base: position 5,831,327 of record JALBGG010000023.1, on the reverse strand, counting down.
TCCTTTGACACGACTGCTGCGAAAAGAGGTCCATTTTGAATGGACAGATAAATGTCAAGCAAGCTTTGATCAATTGAAGGCAATATTGACTGAAGCACCAGTTTTGACTCAGCCTACTCCAGGAAAAGATTATGTTGTGTACAGTGATGCAAGTTATAATGGGCTAGGATGTGTTCTTATGCAAGAGGGAAAAGTGATTGCATATGCCTCAAGACAACTTAAGCCTCATGAACTTAACTATCCGACGCATGATTTAGAGCTTGCAGCGATAGTTTTTGCTCTTAAGATTTGGAGACATTATTTGTATGGAGAAAGATGCTACATTTATACAGACCACAAGAGTCTTAAGTATCTTCCTTCACAGAAAGAGTTGAATATGAGGCAACGAAGATGTTTGGAATTGATTAAAGACCATGATTGTGTGATAGACTACCATCCAGGAAATTTAATATCCTTGACCTTCCCCCACATGCATGTCATCGAACATAAGCATCTTGCATACAATTCAATTGAACACGTGCATTTCATATGTATTTTCGTAGGAACAAGTTTATGACACACACTAGCTACGTGTCCTAGTATTTGACACTTGTATTGAATCGCACATGTGTAATTATAACCTAAATGAGGATAAAAAAGTATTAGAAATGAAATGAATAAGGTGTCTAAATTAAAGTAAGCAAAATGATTAGATTAAGATTAGTAAACAATTACATTGTTAATTTAGTTAAATCGGGTCAAATGATTAAGCTGTATCATTGTGTGAATTAGTGGAATTATAAATATATGTAAATAATAATAATAAAAATATAAAATGAAATGAAAATGAAACAAAAGAGAAATAGAAGAGAAGAGAAATGAGACGAGAAAAGAGAAGAGAAAAAGAGAAAAAGAGAAAAAGAGAAAAGGACAAAAAACAAGTTGGCTTTATCTTCATCTTTCTTCCCATTTCTGCCTTCTTCTCCAGCCCGACTTCTTCAATTTCCTCCATTTCAGACTTCAATTATTCCTTTTTTCACCTAGTATTTGAAGCTAATTGATCCCTTGCAAGGCTGTTTTTGGTAAGTAATCAATTCTTATTGCTATAGGGTTGATTTGAGTTGCTTAGGTTCAATATTAGGCACTGCATTGCACCCCAATTTTGATGTTAATATAAATTGATTATGGAAATGTGTAAAACACAAAAGTTGTTCCTTTATATCTTATATTTGTGGATAAGTAAACATTGTTGTAAGATGTTATGTATAGGGAGAGATATACTCTTCGTATAGAAACTGGTCAGGGTGTGAACCCTAACCAGGTTAGCTACTGTGTGGTTTGATTTCGAATATGTTAAAGCAATTATTTGAAGTCTCTCAAAACATACAAGTTGTATATGTATGATTTCTGTATTGGTCTACCAAATTTCAGGTTCATAGGGCTTGTAAATGTTGAGTTATGGTGAATGGAACCATGACTGTTCCATGGTTTGAACTGCCTATTGAGTGCCCTGGGCAGATACAGTAATTTGTTTGGCTAATTTGAGCTTATTAGAGCTAGATTTTGTAAATGATCAAAATATAAGAGTTATAGGTATATGTCTTAGCTAAATTTTGGTACTAATTTCAATTTCATTGGTTATCTATAAACTAAGTTATTTCCTTGTGAAGCCATACTGGTCCGGAAGTCAATTGTATTATGGACCAGTACAATGTTTGGTATAATTAGGAGACCTTAGAGACATAATTGGTAACAGTTGTAAACTTGAAACATGTTCTGTATGAACCCATATAAGTATATGGAAAGTTGCATTAAAATAGGACTTATAGAATATAAGGTATGATGAACCCAAATGAGTACCCTGAAACTGTCTAAAGGTAGAAAACAAGGCAGAAAACAGAACACTCTTAGAAATTCCACCAAATATTGTACAATGATCCAATTGGTCTGAAATTTGAATATGTTCTATAATTATATGGTATTTTGAATTAGGAATAAGAATCCGATTAATTGGTCAAGTATAGAAAAAGTTATAGGCTAAACAGTCCCATAATGTCACACTGCCTCATAGGAAAAATCTTAACTATTGACATGAACAATGCATATTAATTTGTTTAAGCCACATTAAGTCTCCCTAATCATGAGTTAATCGATTATGTTTTCATATTAGGCTCGCAACATATTGGAGACCCACAAGGAGCAGATAGACAATAAGTTAGAGGTCGGAATCAAAGGAGAACGGTGAGTCTAATTATCAATTGATTCTTTAGTGCAAATGAATGTTGTTTGCTATATGATTCATGTGATGGTCATGATTGGTCCTTGATAATGTAATGATGGATAATTTGTGACATTTTGGTACATATAAATGGTATACTTGTGGTATATTTGAGGTATATGTTTGACAAATGTGATATATACACATGGTATATGTATAGTATATGCAAGGTATATGCTTGACATATGAGGTATATACGGAATATATGTATGTTGTATATGATAAAGATGCAATGGTTGATGAAAGCTTAAATACAAGTGCATATGCATATGGGCTAAAAAGGTGTTGTGACTAGTTAATCGATATTGTAAAGCAAAAGAAGAGGCCTATGGGCCAACAAATGTGCAAATGAAACAAATGATCAAGCTAGCTAGCAAATGCAAATGTAAATGTTCACATGGCAAATGTTCACATGGAAACCCGGGGCAATGTCTGTTTAACTTGGTCACAACAAAATGAAATAAGCAAAGCATTTGCATACATAAAGAGTAATGATTATATGTTTCAACTTTATTGATACTTATATGATACTGATGAGTGGAATGGAATACATGGTATATATTGGAATTGTGATTTATTACTATGAGTTGTTTGGTACTTTAGAGCTCATTGGATGGTCATTCTCACTGAGCCGCAACTCATCAATTTGTATCATTTTTCAAGTAAAGAAAAGTGATAGCTCATTTTGAGTAGCGTATAAAAGACATGGAGCACAGGTCACTGGCCGAGCCTCATCACTCTCTCTCCTTGCATTCCACACAAGCATAAAAATATGTCATATGTGTTTTGTATTTACGTGCTTGAATATGTATAGTCATTTTGGAATGAGTCTAAAAATGTATAAATGAAATCAATTCAAAAATACTTATGAGTAAAGTTTATGTTTTGATATATGTAATATATTATATTGTGGTGAAAACCTCAGTGTTAACTTTGCAAAGTCAGTGAATAATATTACAGGATATGAGACTTGCAAGTCATTGAATGAAATTATAGGATATGAGACTTGCAAAGTCATGGAATTATATTACAGGATATGAAAAAAAATTTTACTACTATTGTTAACAGGGTATTTTACCTTTCCAGTATGCCATGTATGATTACTTGATACAGGGATAGGTTATACTCAAATGCATAAGGTGTGACGTTACAGGAAAGGCTAACGTGGTTGCAGATGCACTAAGCAGGAAGATTTTAGCTGAGATGCGAATGGAATCCACATTGGTGCAAAGAATTAAAGATGTCCAAAAACAAGATGAGAAGTTAGTAAAGATGGTCGAAGCCTTGAAAAATGGAGAAAAGTCAGAATTTTCTTTAGCAGAAGATGGTACTGTGTATTTCAAGAATCGGATTTGTGTGCCAAGTATGAAAGAGTTGAGGACAGAGATTTTAAAAGAAGCTCATGAAACGGTCTATACTATGCACCCAGGTGGGAACAAGATGTACCAAGATTTGAAAGGACAATATTGGTGGTCGGGGATGAAAAAGGATATCACTGAATATGTTACTAAATGTCTAATCTATCAGCAAGTGAAAGCTGAACTTCAATTACCCACAAGATTACTATAACCGATTCCCATACTAGAATGGAAGTGGGAGAGGATCACGATGGATTTTGTGTCTGGTTTACCGGTAACTCAGAGAAAGCATGATGCAGTGTGGGTGATAGTGGATCGGTTGACGAAGTCAGCACATTTTCTACAAGTCCGAATGGACTATACTTTGAAAAAACTGGCTGAGATTTATATGAATGAGATAGTGAGACTTCATGGAGTGCCTGTATCTATCATCTCTGACAGAGATCCCAGGTTTACATCGCAGTTCTGGAAGAGTCTATAGCAGGCTTTGAGAACTCGACTAAATTTTAGCACGACATTTCATCCGCAAACGGATGGACAATTAGAGCAAGTTATACAGTTGCTAGAGGATATGATGAGATGTTGTGTACTTGAATTTGAGGGAAGTTGGGATCGACATTTACCTCTTACGGAGTTTACCTATAACAACAGTCATCGAACGAGCATAGGCATGGCTCCTTATGAAGCTTTATATGGAAGAAAGTGTAGGACATCGATATGTTGGACCGAGTTGAATGAGAAAAAGTTGATTGGGCCAGAAATAATTCAACAAACTGAGGAGAAAGTTAAAGTGATCAAGGAAAGGCTAAAAGCAGCACAAGATCGATAGAAATCATATGCCGATTTAAAGAGGCGAGATATATAATATGCAGTAGGAGACAAAATATTTCTTAAAGTTTCGCCATGGAAAAAGGTATTGAGGTTTGGTAAAAAGGGAAAGTTAAGCCCAAGATTTATTAGTCCTTATGAAATTTTGGAAAGAATAGGACCAGTGGCTTACCGATTAGCTCTTCCTCTGGAGCTAGACCGAATTCATAACGTGTTCCACATTTCAATGTTAAGGAGATATCGTTCAGACCCAACCCACATCATACCAATTGAGGAAATAGAGGTGCAGACAGATATGTCTTGTGAGGAAGAACCAGTGGCTATAATAGCATATGAAGAGAAAGTTCTCCGGAACAAGAGAGTTCCTCTAGTTAAAGATTGGTGGCGGAATCATACAGTTGAAGAAGCCACGTGGGAAAGTGAAGAAGTGATGAAGAAGCAGTATCCCCAGTTGTTCAACCCCGAATGAACAGGTAAATTTCGAGGACGAAATTATTTTAAGGGGGAGAGAATGTAATATCCGCTAATTTAGGTTCCGAGTCGCATGTGTTGCGAAATTGACGCGTTTGACCGATCGAAGTCTAAATTCAGATTTTTACAAAAATTGATTATAAATGGTCAAATTAAATGAAAAATGCCTAAATAAGTGATATTAAATTTTAAAGAAGTTGATTTACAGTAAAGGACTAATTTGCAAAATTTAATAAGTTTTGGGGTCAAATTGCAATTTACCAAAAATTGGAGGATTAATGAGATTAATGGCTAATTAACTTAAGAAATTTGGACATTTAAAATTGGGTTGGCAGGCCATGATGTTAAAGGAAGATGATTAATATTGATTAAGTGTAAAATTGGGAGAAAATAGTCAAATGATGGGTCCCACATGAAGACTTTTTGGGTACCCTATTTAAGGCTTTCTTCTTCTTCTTCTTCTTCTCTTCATTTTCTGCTCCTTCTCTCTTTTCTTTACCAGTCACGCTAGCCACAATTTTCCTCCATAGCTCACCTTGATTCTAGAGAGAGAAAGGAAGGGAAGAGAAGGGAAAGAGCAAGACAAGGTGATTTCCATGTTCCATAACTCATAAGGAAGCTTGAAAGAACAAGAAAGAGGAAGAAAAATCAAGTTTGGTAGAGAGAGAAAATCTCCAAAGTGGTGATCAAGTGAAGAAAAGTATAAGGTAAGAAGTATTTCTTCTTCTTCTTCATCTTTTCTAAAGGAAGTTCGAATTTTGAGCTCATTTAAGACTTATATGGAAAGAGAGAGAAACTAGGGTTTTGAGAGAGAAAAAGAGAGCTTAGGGTCTTGAGAAAATCATATGGAAATAATGATTTATGATGTTGTAGGAGTTCCAAATGACAAGGAACAAGCTCTAAGGAGCAAAGGAAAAGAGAAAGTTACCTAAAAGAGTGAAAGAGAAAGATTAAGGTTTGTGCATAATTTAAGGAAATAGCCTATTTTTGTTTGAAAAAATGCATGTTGAACATGAATTTAGATAAATGCAATTTCAAGAATGATGATGATCATGGCATGAAACCATAAGATTATACATGTATGAATGAGATAATTGTGTGACATTGAATTAATGATGCATGCAAGAGAATCTTATATGATCATAACATTTATCTGTATTAGAGAGTAATAAGTTGAGTAAAGAGCCTTAGAAATGCATGAAATAGAATTTGGTATGATTTGGATGATGTTAGAATGAATGAAATGTGAATATGCAGATTTCCTGCTGAAAATCACGGGTGTGACTATTGAGTCACGGGCGTGAACTTGAGAGTTCACGGTTGTGACTGATCGTGTCACGGTTGTGAATTTCTTGGTGGAAATGGTACTATTCATTCCAGAAGCATTCACGGGTTGGAATCACGGAAGTGAACTTATTCACGGGCGTGAATGAGTAATCACAACCGTGAATGCTTTTGGGCGATTCATTCTAGTAGTGTTCACGGCTTGGGATTACGGGCGTGAAAGTAGTAATCACGACCGTGAATGCTCTGTATTTGAAATTTTGAATGTGGTTATTAAATGAGGAATTCAGGTAAGTAAATGAAAGTTATTGTCTATCCAGCAAAATAAGAATGATATGGATATATGCATATATGTATATATATATATTGATGTGAGAATATGATATGTTGTGATATAGAAAAATGAATTGTCATAGATAATATATAAATTCTGATGCACATGATAAATATGAGAATATTGATGAATCTATTAAATGAAAGGAAAGATGTATGAGTATGACTATATGCTTATAAAACAAGAAAATTTAGATGTTGATAAATATGAGAAAAATGGATGTGTTGAAATTTGAGAATAATGATTGATGTGAAAATATAAAGAAGCCCATTACTCTACTTGCGGACTAGAATCAGGATAGATGACATGTCATTAACGGGGCGAACGGTACCGTACTATACCTCTACCAATGTGGCTAAAGCTTGTGTGAGCGCCATTGGTCTGGGATGCTCAGTCAGTGTGGCTAAAGCTTGTGTGAGCGCTACTGACTTGAGAAAGCTCCGATGAGCACATTTAAATAAGGACAAGGTGTCATAAGCTTGTGTGAGCGGCCTTGATCCAGTTATTCATCTATGATGAAATTATACTCAATCAATGTGGCATAAGCTTGTGTGAGCGCCATTGATTTGAGAAGCTCTTATGAGCCAGATAGTGGACAGGGTGGCATAGGCCTGTGTGAGCGCTCATGATCTATAACCCGTATCCAGTCAGTCCAAAAATTTAGACTGATATGGACAAGATAATGAGGATATGTCGGAAAAATAAGAAAAATAAAGAATAAGAAAATGAAAATGATATGAGATTGAAATGTAATGATAAAGAGATTTACAGAATACCTTGCCATTAAAGTAAGTGGAAATAACATTGTCTATATGAGCATGACGTTTATACTTTTATGAAATATGAATATGTTGATAGTCATGCATGCAAACATTTTAATGCACAAAATGATAATTGTTAATGCTTGTTGCATGATATAGTATATTGCCTTATTTATATGCACCACTAAGCTTAGAGCTTAGTGTGGAGATTAATTTCCACGCAGATATAGAAAGGTAGCTGAAGACGCTAGATAAAGCAAGCGGTGATCCCATTCAAGTAAAGCAGCCGAATCTTGAGAAAGTGGGTTACAAGTTTTGAAACTTTTGTATTTGAATTTTATATTAAAGAAATGTTTGAGTTTGTAAAACTTACTTTTAAAGTTTGTTAAGAATTACTCTGATGTTAAAAATTACTATTTTATGTAAATAAATTGTACTCTGATCTTTATTTATATCCATATATACATGAAAAAAATGAAGTATGAGAAAGACAGGCGGCAGCGCTTCCTTATCCGAGCATGTTCGGTTCGGGTGAGGAGGTGCGGTCGCTGCATGTCATGGTTGTGATAGGAGGATGTTCACACTCGTGAATGATGTTCTACAGAGTAGGTGGGTTAGAGCCTTATTTTTCTCTCTCTCCCGTGCCTCTTTTCTACAATCACCTACTCCCTCCGCCCCTTATCCTTCCAGACATCCCACCATCTCCTTTCTCACCTTCTTCTTCCTTCTATCTTTTCATTTTCACAAAGATTCATATATAAAAGCTTGGGAGAAACATGAAATCAAAGAAAAAGAGGTGGAGTGTTCTCGAGAGAAGTGAGCTTAAGAGAAGAGAGGAAGAACTATGTTTGACAGCATATGTTTTTTCATATTTTTATCGGTTTAGAGATAGTAGAGTTGAAGAGAAACAAGCACAATAAAGGGAAGAATAAGCTAGAATGGATCTTGAGAGTCTATGGTTGAAAGTTAGTACATATTTATATTTAAATCCATAAATATGTTTCTTGAAACACATTAAGTGTTTGGTTTTGAGTGATATGAGTGTTAAATGCCATTGAGTTGTGAGATAAAATGATAATAAGTTAAAAGGTCATAAATGTTAAGTATGGATGTTAATGTATTTTGGATGTTTTGGCATGTTTTATCTATAAATGTGTAATTTTAAGTTAAAGGTATGTTGTTAGCATGGAATATGCACTGAAAATTGATAAAAGTGATTAATATTAGTCAATTTTAGAGCTTTACATGTATTTTGTGATATTGCTCTATTTTGGTGTTAATATATGCTAGAAAATCCAAATTCATGTAGAGTGTAACACTCTTCTTATATATTAGGGATAAACCATATATATAAGAAGGATGCCACAAGTTTAACTTGATAAATATGTCTTACTAAGTTTTTTTTTTCTATTGTTTAAATTAAAATAATTCATTTATTTATATTGGATTTGACTTATCGTTCTAAATATATATATATATATATATATATATATATATATATATATATATATATATTTATGGTAGTTGATTAAGTTACATAGTTGATCATTTCTAGCATACCAACCTCACACATGACTGCTTACAGTATAATATCAAAATATAAGACATGCTTCTAAACCAAATAGATGATATGTCTACCTAAATCCATATGTCTAGTCAAACTCAAAAAGAAAAGTGATTAGTAATTCAACCCTCTAACTAAGTCTCTTGGGCCTCTTTTGATATGAGCTGGGATTTCTTCCTGATCAACTTCAGTTTCTACTATCTACAACTCCAATTCCTGCATTAGAAGAACCCACGCTAAGCTATCTCTAGGTATTAAGTTTTTCCCAAATAGTCACACAAATGTACGTCTCAAATAAATCATGACACACTTAATTTTATTGCATATTTGTCATATAAAGAAATAAGCACATCATATGATAGTATAAACATAATAACCTTATTCAATAATTAAATTCTCACTTCCTCATGTAAGCCTTTCATGTTTTGTTACTTATATCAATAATAAATTTTCCACATTTCATTCCATAGTCTTTAATTAGTATTAGCCCCAATCTCATTCCCGGACTCTTCGAATAGGGGGTGTGAAATAGAGGCGCTCTCAGAGCTTAAGCCACCCTACCCACCATAATCTCAAGTCAAGGGTGCTCCCAGAGCTTAAGCCACCTTGACCGAATAAAATCATGTCATCTGTGTGTAATCAGAATCAGGAGCGCTCCCAGAGGTTAAGCCACCCTGTCCCTAAATCATATCCATATCAGTACCATAACTTCCCCATAATGGCGCACCATTTATCCTATGTCAGTCTTCACGTAGAGAAATGAGCAATTAACACCATTAATTACTTTTTTCTATAACAAATACTCATTTTGTATTAACATAATCATATACTCACAATTTATTTCAAAACCATGTAATAGCATGATATTTTATCAAATATTAGCATAATGTTAAGTTCATAGTTAATAACATTTCTATAATTTTAAATCATGCCATAATATATAATTTCATCATTGTGACATATAATTTATGTAATGCACACACAATTATGCATAAGGGCAAACCAGAATATATATATGTACAAACCTTGATAGTGTTTTTCTTTTTCAAAATATAAACTCAGAGCTTATTCACTTTTATGATTCTTCCTCTTGTTGAGAGCCTAATTTGAAAACATGATAGTCAATAATTTGTTAAAATACTCATTCTTGATATAGTTTAAATAAATTACTATAATTTCTTTTAAGTTGGAACATGACCTCTTAGGACTATTGGATCTATAAATTTTTATACACTTATCCAATATATATGATTCCTATTTCTAATTAAATTTATCATGTAAGACTAACATATATTAAAATTTCAAATTTTTTGACACATTACATAATTTTTAGTGAAATTTTAAATATTGCTCTGTTTGCAGCCCCTTAGGTAGTTTCAGGGTACCATATTCAAAAATTCATATTTTTCAACGTGTAGCTTTGTCTATTACTAAACTTTCTACACATTTATAAAAGGTAATTTGGAATATTTTTCAATTTATCAATTTTCCAAATTCTATTTCTAAGGTCTTCAAACACTAGATAATTTATAATTGGTTCAGCATAGAGTACCAACTCGACTAATTCAATTGTTTAGGTCTTTAACTCACAAAATAAATAACATTTTAAGGTGAGAATTCCAAGAAACTTAGATAAGACATAGATAGAAAAATTTTATGTTTTATACTTTCGAAACTTCGACCTTTAAGAAGTTCAAAAAGGAACACAAATTTATCGGAGCTGTATAGGTACAAGGAAACAGCTCAATCAAGGAATAGCCATAATTAATTTTTATATAACTCAGCCTAAACAACAGGTATTTATACAAAATTTTATACAGATCTAACTAACATATATATCTACAATTTTTATATTTTAAAAAAATGCTAGATTCAGCCATTAAGATTATCAAATTAAGCAAAAACCGTAGGTTATTCTATTGACACGTCTACCTAAACGAGTCTCACTCAAACAAGTTTATCTCTTTCTGTACCCAAAATAATTTCATGAAATTTGATAGACATATAAACAACACATATATTAACAACTTTAATGTTTACACTTCAAATTTATTGATAACTCCCTCAAAACTAGAGTACAAATGACTGATACTACACAGTCCTAATAACTCTAAAAACACAAGAACAATTGAGAGGGGATCACTTACTAAGAACAAATCTATTTGGAGTGAATTGCTTACAAATCATGAAGGAGATGATGAAGAAATAGAGGCTGGTGGTTTGGGGAAGAAGACGAATGGAGATAAGGTTGATAGAATTGTGTAGAATTTGCAATAATGTACTTAATCCAAATACATTCCCCCTCCCATAAAACCACATTTGGCCCCTCTTATTTATTTTTTTTTTTACTTTTTTTAACTATTTATTTTATTTTTTTTACATGTACCAAATTCCACTAGCTTTTATTAAACTGAAATTTCATTATGTGATATGTCTAACCAAATTAACTTTATCAATCTATTTAGTTCATTTTTATTTTTTACTTAGTCATTTACTCAATTTATTTTAATCTCTAATGTCAATCATGTAGTTTCTATGTATATCACACAATATTCTAACTAGACTCTAATTTGTGACCATTACATAAAGCATACCCTTTCATAGCTTGAGTCATCAAATGATTCACACCCATAACACTGAGTCATGCCCATGACTTTTTTCACACCCTTGAAATTTATGCACTTTATAGCCAGTAACATTTCACAAGCATGCTCATGGTTTGGTTCACAAGTAAGGATACATGTGAATGGAACCTTCATGAGTGCAAATATGAAGTTCACACCTGTGAAGCCTGGTTAAATGACATATGATGTTTTCTTCAATAATGATTGTAAGAAACCTAAAATGTGATGTGTTTTTATTTGTTCTAGTTTTTATTAATATTTCTTATGTTAGTTATGGGTTTTTATTATGCTTTGGTACTTAATTGTTTTGATTTTGTGTTTACAGAAAGAGAAGTTGAAATGCAGGAAAAGACCACAGCCCTTACTCACGTGAAGAAGCCCTCATGCACGTGAGCAAAAGATATAGATTGAATGTGCATGAGGGGTTCTTATTGCTATGAGTATTTTCTACTTTCATTCTAACACTAGCGTGATGTTTTGATTGCGAGCATGAAGTTATTGAAGGTAAGTCTCTTATTGCAGGCATGCCAATTTGATTATGGGCACATCACTGTTTTTTTTTTTTTTGCTTTCCATGCACGTGAGGAATCATCACAGTCGTGTTGAGTGTTTGGTTGAGGAAAGCCTCACACACGTGATACCCTGTCATGTATGTGATGACCCTTTTTATTGTAGTAGTCCATTCATATGCAAACTCTATTTCAATCAAGTGGGGTCTAGATTTTTAAGATAAATGTCAATCTGAAGATCATTTATGAAGAAAATTGTCTTGTAATTAGGAAGTTTTATATCTTTAGAAGTAGAATTACTAGGACTTTAAGGTTATAAATTCTAGTTTTTATTTTACATTTGTGAGGAGGAGAAAAATAATAAACAGAAAGAAGTAGTTGTTCACTTAGGAGAAAAATTAAGAATTGTGTGGCAGTGTTTCAAGAAGTTTTCTTTTCATATTTTATGTTTAACTTAGCCATCAGAATAAACATGACCATTATTATTAGGATGCTAGCCTAAATACTTTATTGGGTGCTTAGTGAACAACCCCAATTTGTATTGTTCATTTTTATCTATTTAATGAATATATGATTTCTTCAATTTCAATTGTGCTTAATAAGTTTTTGGTTTAAATAGTTGCTTGATCACCAATTACTTAATTTTAAATGGATATGATAACGCTAGATTATTAGACACACCATATGCAATTTCATCTAAAAATTAGATTGAATATTAGTTAATTCATTGGTTTGATTAATTAATGCATTAAAGGTAGGAGCCATAAAATCTACATTCATTGGTGCTTAATTCATTAAGGGATATGCAAATTGGGAGTTGTGAGCTACCCATTTATTCTTTTATTGCTTTCTTAATTACCTTTTTATTGCAATCTTAGTTATTAGTTTCTCTTATAATTTAATGAATTCATTAAAATTGGTGAGAGTGTTTATAATTTTTATTTCACTATTAATTGTCAACTTAAAACTAATTAAGGATTTAGAACCATGTAGTTCTTTAAGAGATCGACCTCAGGAGTAACTTGCTAGGATTACAATTGGTTCTTGCACTTGCGAGTACCCTTTGAGATACATAAAATTTTTGGCTCCATTGTCGGGGAACTACTATTTGTTAGATTCTTAGTTAATTAAATTACCAATACGTCTTTTAGATAAATAAACTAATTAAGTTTTATATTATTTCTTTATTTTCCTTTCTATTGTTGGCTTTAGTTTTGTGCAAAGTACTAGTAAATGAACAAAGTTAGGGGAAACATCCACTCAGAGGAATTACGAATTAAGATCTAAGGCACATGGACAAAAAGAATAACTCCCTGAAGAAAAATAGGAGATTTTTAAAAATCTTAAAAATTTTAAAGAATAGGCAATGACAGAACTAATGACAGATCCACCAAGAGAAGTTGTGGCATAGAGGCAGTTAACCATGAAGGACTATGCCAAACCACTAATTGGTAATAGTGCCTTGTGTATTCTATTTAGAGAAATAGCTAGAAATTATGAGCTAAAAAGCATACATTTGAACATGCTTCCATCCTTTTATGGGCTACCTAATGAATACCCTTTAACATTCATAAGGGAATTTAATGCAACAATCAATACTTTTCCCACTGAACGGGCTTAATGATGACCAATTAAGGATGATGTATTTTCCTTATACCCTAAAAGACAATGCCAAAGCATGGCTAATGACTTTACCTCCCAATTTTTTGAATAGCTGGACTGGGGTTTATCATAAATTCATAGGAAAATTATATTTCCATAAGAAAACATAGGAGTTGAGAGATGAAATTACTAATTTTTACCAAAAAGACTCTGAAACATTCCATAGAGCTTGGGATAGATTCAAGATGATTCTTTTGTAGTGCCCTCACCATGGGTACCCTCTTCCAGTAATGAATCAATCATTTTATGATGGTTTAAGTCAACAATATCAATGCATGGTTGATAACACAACTGGAGGAGCCATGAGAGAAAAGATAGCAGTCGAAGTATAAGTAATATTTGAACTTTTAGGAGCCAATTCTTAGCAAAAGAGAGTGAGAGGAAGAAAAATGGCAATACATGAAGTGTCCAATGATAATGAGTTGGCTTTATGGATTATTGAGTTCACAAAGCAAGTCTGAATGTTAACCAATAAAGAACACGTGTCTGTAAATAAGGTATGTGAAATTTGTTGCATTTAAAGACATGGAGCTAATATGTGTTGTTCCTTTGATTCTTTGACAGAAAATGACATAGAGCAAGCAAGTGCCTTAAACTCTTTCTAGTCAAGGCAACAAAATAATCTTTACTCAAATACCTATAGTCCTAGCTGGCGAAACCACCCAAATTTCTCTTGGAGAACTTCTTATGAAAACTCACCACAACTCTTAAGAAATCAAAATAAAAATCAATATTATAATTATCTGAAGCCTTCAAATCAACAATCATACCCAGTTCCAAATCAAATTTAACATACTAGTACATCTAGAAAACCATCCCTAGAAGAAACATTAAATAGTTTCATACTATTAACTTAAGACAAGCAAGAGAGAGGATAAAAGTCTAGATTCGATAGAATTTTCATTTAAAAGGTTGGAGATTCATATTGGGCAAATCGTAGAGGCTGTACAAGAGAATAAAAAAAAGAAATTACCAAGCCAAATAGAGAAATCCAAGTCTATAACTACAAAAGGTAATCCCTATAATGATGATGTAATTTCTTTAACTAACATGAAAGAATGTTCTCTTGTAAGTACATATGAATTTTAGCTCCAAAAATTAAAATCTCTATAAATTGAAGTAGAATGGAAGGATAAAAAGGTTAGGGTTCTAACACCTAAATTACATAAATCAATCGAGCCTTATAAGCCACCTTTTTTAAAACAGAGGGAAAGTAATAAGGTTAAGACATCTCTTCAAGATAAGAGTGATTCACATTTGATTATTTATGTCAGACAACTAACACCATTTACAAAGCTTATATAAGAACATGTTTTAATTGTAAAAAGTAAGATGGAGGATCTTAAAAAGGCATAGACATTACCTAAAAAGAAGACAGACCCTGAAAATTTCAATATTAACATTAGCTAAGGAGAAGAGACCAAAGCAAAGGCCATGCTAGATTTAGGTGCTTGTAATGCCTGTAAGTTAGGGTCTAGAATTTACATGTAATGAAAGATATATGAAGGGTATATAGGAGGTATATAGTGGTCATTGGTTTTGGAAACATGAAATATAAAGAAGAAGAATTGGAAAAAATGAAATTTCTATTGTTCACGTTCGTGACATATGTACTCACAGCCATGAATGTTGTGAAATTTAGTTTCTAAAGTTGAGAATCTTCATAGTCATGACACGTGTTTACGTCTGTGAAGAGTTGTAGTTTAAATTGGGAATTTTTGTATTTTTGACAGAAATTCATGAAACACAAGCTAAAACCTTAGCCACCAAATCCCCTTTTAAATTTTGATTGACTTAATATGAAATTCATATGATTTACAAGATTAAGAACAAATTTGAGATTTAAGTTTCATCATTTATTTTGGAATCCAAAACAAAGAGGGTTAAAGCATGGTTTTTAAACTCTAATATCATTATGTTTTCATGAAACAGAGGTAAGAAATCATGTTCTCATTTGTTCTTTGTTTTAGTTCAATTTAATTTAATAGAGATTTTAAGTTTATAGGCATTAAACTAATGAAAAAGGTAAGGTTTTGTTAGTTTATGGCATAAATAGCTTGAATGATGAAATAGATTACAAGAGGTCTTTGATTTCATAATTAGGGATCAAAACAGAAGGTGGAGATAACCCTAAGAGGCAGTAGATGTGAGAGGAATTGAGTGTTAGTCTCCATCAATAAGATTTGTACATATACGTATTTTAATTCAAAAAATGGTATGTTTGCATGATAAATTGTATGAATGACATGTTATTTGGTTCATATGGTTATATAGTAATTGCTAGAACTAAAATAGATGGCATGATGGAATATGAATTGGATATGGAAAATTGATATATGAAGTTTGATAATATGGTAACATTGAAAATGGTTGCATGAATTTAATTATATGATGGTAATTGATGACTTGCGTGATTTATAGTTTTGGTATGATGATAGGTGCTAGAAAGTGTTGATAGGTTCATACCTGTGAATGTCCACACAGAGCCAGTCATGGGTAGACAATTCATGACAAAAAGTTTCACACCCGTGAATATACCATTCACGCTAGTGAATGCCTTATATCTAGAATCTGCAATTTTAATTATATGATAAAATTACATGAGTATGATATATACACACTTGAATGATTAATTGAGATAGTATAAAGTATGATACATGACTATGAACAATGATTATGCACTAGGTGCTCTAAATTTCAAAGTGTTATATAATGGACATGTTGAACTATGAATGACTTATAAATGATACAGATAACTAGTGTAACACCCACCCAACTAATCAAGATTACTCTTGACTAATTCGGCATATGCTATCGATTACTATTTTATCAAACATTTGAAATTAAAACTTTCCTTACAAAACTAATTTCATAACCTTTGATCCCTAAGGATCCCTTTTGTAAAATACTAATTTAGCCTTAACTAGTCCACTGTTTACAAAAAACACAACTTTAAAATTAAATACATATTATTTAACATGCAAACTTATACAAAACATAAAGCCCAAAACTATGTCATGCACAAAGAATGAGGATGACATGCATCATTGACTCTCAAAATGGGCGTTTTTTCTCTTGAGTCAACTCTTGATATCCCTTTGGCTCCGACCTGTATGTAGAAACCCACACACTAAGCTACTGAAAGCTTAATGGTATATATATGTATAAAAATTCAAGCATATAACTATACAATTCATATCATGGCATATTATGCATGTTCATGTATACTATCATGCCATAAACACTATGTAATGCATGGCAATACAATCACCATATCTCATATCAGCATTACACATAACAAGTTTCCTCATACAATCGGTTCATAGATTTCTTTCCTTATTTTATCTCATAATTATCGTTATCCATTTACCATTTCCTTAATCTAGTTCCTTTTAGTTCATTACCTTTTCCAAAACTCTGAATCAGACTATCTGAATACGGGATGCAAAACAAAGACACTCTTAAAGCTTTAACCACTATGTCCACTAACTGTAAAAGCTCATTTGGGCTCTTCAAGTCAAGGGCGCTCTATGAGATTCAGTCACCTTGATTGAGTATAAATTGGATCAAGGGTTATCTGACCTGAGTTTCAACCATATTGTCCTTAAAATCGTATGAAATCAAAGACCAATGGTGCTCTAACCTGAGCTTCAGCTACCAAAGTCTCATATAAAGAATATTTTACAGTATCGTAATCCCCTCAATGAAATGCTATCTATCCTAGGCAAGCCTTATATTAGAGAAAAGGGCATTTCCAATTCTTATAACTTATTTCTTTATTGTTTACCTCATTTCTATTTTAATACCATATACACATAAAACCATTCTCATAACATCATCATATGACTTCTTATGCATCATCACATATATCATTTACATCACTTTTATATTATCTACATGCATTTAAAAGTAATGAATATTTTACAGTCACCTTGATTGAGTATAAATTGGATCAAGGGTTATCTGACCTGAGCTTCAACCATATTGTCCTTAAAATCATATGAAATCAAAGACCAATGGTGCTCTAACCTGAGCTTCAGCTACCAAACTCTCATATAAAGAATATTTTACAGTATCGTAATCCCCTCAATGAAATGCTATCTATCCTAGGCAAGCCTTATATTAGAGAAAAGGGCATTTCCAATTCTTATAACTTATTTCTTTATTGTTTACCTCATTTCTATTTTAATACCATATACATATAAAACCATTCTCATAACATCATCATATGACTTCTTATGCATCATCACATATATCATTTACATCACTTTTATATTATCTACATGCATTTAAAAGTAAAACCACCACATCTTGATTAAAACAATATACTACATATATAAAATAACAGACAATTCACGAGTGTGAGCTACATGTTCACGTATGTAAAAAACATTCACGGGTACTCGCTTACCTGTGAACCAAATTGTGACTGTTCATGTAAAAGCTTTTGTCCCCATACACACTTCATTCATGACCATGACTATATGTTCATAGGTATGAAACCAAGCATTCATGACCATGGTTCAAATTGTGAAAATTGAGGGTGAAAAACTGGAAATAAATGTTCATGACCGTGACTACCTATTCATAAGTGTAAACCCATTCATTCACAACTTTCTTAGTCATGATGCAAGCATGAATGTTCCTTCCTGTTCTGGGCATTTTCTGAGTTCATGTTTCATAGGTGAAAAATGTGTCCGTGTGCTATCTTCACGGGCCTGGATGTATGGGTTTTCCAGACCAAAAAACAGAGCATACACTATAATCATACAAAGGTTTCTAAGATTGACCAATGTTAATCACTCCTATCAACATTCAACCGCATATTAAGCTAGCAATATGCCTTTAATATAAAAAGGAATATTTATAACGCCTTTCATGCTAAAATCGCTTTTAAGCAACATGACCAACATAACCTATTTTTATGGCATTTCTAGCAATTATACCATGCCATTAACATGTAAAAATATTTCAGAAACACATTAATCACATTTTCATAGCATATAACACAATAACATACAAAATAGTGGAATTAATAGGCATATATGTACTAAACTTAATAATGGAGCCTAAACTCTTTAAGGTCTTCAAGCTTCCTTAGCTTTTGGTTGATCCTCACTTCAGCCTCTAGCTCCTATCAACAAGAAAAATGTCCTATGAGCTCCTAAATCTCTAGAAAAATGAATACCAAACTCTCCAACCCAAAGCTTAGGTTTCACCTCACTCTATCACTTACTTACCCTTTTGTGATCATTGAAAACTTAGTGAAAAGAGAGAAAAGAAGAAGAAAATGATGAAAGAAAGAGGTCTTGTTTGAGAGGAAGGATTTTAGGGAACAAGGGGGACTATAGGTAGTAGAAGAAGGTAAGGAAGAGAGAGAAAATTGTAGGATTTGCTCACTAACTCTACTGACATCGTTCACGGGTATGAAGAAATCTTCACAAGTGTGAACACTCTCTTGTCACAACCGTGACAGACCTTTCATGGGAAAGACCTAACACACAACATTCACAGCCGTGAAATCTTATTCACAGGTATGAAAGCATCCTTCTAGCTATTTCTAACTTCTCAAACTACTCACACGCATTCACAACAATCCATCTAACTCATTGACCCTAAAAATTGGGTGTTACAACTAGAATATGATTATATATGCCCATTATCCATTCGAGGACAAACTTAGGATAGATGGCATGCCATTGAGGGGTTATAGTATTGTAGAATATTATTATATTTAAATCAGAGTGAGTTAAGCTCGAGTCAGAGTGCTCCTAATTATTTAGGGACAAGGTGGCTTAAGCTCAGGTTAGAGCGCTCTTATACCCATATGCATACAATTATTATATTTACTCATCATGATGGCTTAAGCTTGGATTAAAGCATTGTTGATTTGAGAAGCTCAGTATTAGCGAGACAAATAAATACAACTAGTAAGTAGAGTGAATTAAGCTCGAGTTAGAGTGCTCATGTTTCACGATCCGTATTCCGATCATTTGAGTCTAGAGTATTAGGCAAGCAAACAAATAGTGAATTATTGTGAAATAGAATATAGTAAATTGTAATGCAATACAAAGTGGTATCATAAACCAGTAATGCAGAAAGTAAATCAAAATTATGAAATTAAAATATAGTTACATTTTGGAAAATGAATGTGGAAAATAGTAATTAGATATATGGAACAAGAAGTTAGATAATTGCAATATATGATGAACTTTATTATGATGATATAGAAATATTATGAATGAAATTTATTATGACTATGATGATATGAATTCACTTATGTGATGTATGCTATGAATGTGTTGAAATCAAATTAATTCAAAATAAATGAGGTAATATATGGATATGTATATCTATATATGTGACGATATGGTCAAACACTCAAGTACGTTTATGAATATGAATGTTATGTTAATATGTGAATATATGCTATAATTTTAATGCTTATATGTACCACTAAGCTTTCAATAGCTTAGCATGTGAGTTTTCCTACGCGCATGTTTGGAGCTGAGGGATAGTTAAGTTGACTGTAAGAGAAAACCAAACCAGTCAGAGTTGACCCGAGTTGGGTTTGTTCATTTATTTCATTAATTTTTCATTCATCATGATATGTGATAGAGATAGATATTTAGAACATATTTTAATAAAGATATGTAATTGAGTTTATTTAATATTAATAAGGATGAATTTTGTAATAAGGGTAGGATGTTGCCTAACTAGATATTGATTCTATTTATGGTTATTATTTAGATACAGATGAGTATTTATCCAATAAATAAGATTCTATTATTATAAAGATGCACCTTATACAGATACTTTGATATAAGTTAGAAAAAGTTTTAATTCAAAACAGGATTATATAGGTTCAGTCATGTGGCATCCGTTTGTATGGTGGGGATAGTCTACTGTACGTAGGGTGTTTCAGTGCTAGTATTAATCTGATACCCTATTCCATTTTTAAACAAATGGATTTAGGAGAATTGAAACCAATTACCAAAGGCCTTTAATTAGTTGACGATTCAATAAAACTTTCCTTAGGTATAGTTGAACACCTCAAGGTTCAAATTGGTAAGGCAACTATGCTTGTTGATTTTGTGGTCATGGCTACTAAGAATAAGATTTTAAAAGAAAATTCAATAATACTACTTGGTAGACCTTTTATGTCCATAACAGACACCCAAATTAATGTTAAACTTAAAAAATTAACTATGACAATATAGGGTGCAACTAAAGAAATTGAGGCATGATACCTTTTTACTTTACCTATTGCAAATTAGTGTTTTTCTACTTTTCTAGCCAATAAAATTGTTTCTAAAATAACCTTATAGGTTTATGAGTATGAAGAAATTGAGAATGGATAAAGAGTGGATGAAAAACTTCAAATAACTTTACAACCACCTTAAAATGATTATAGTCAACAATGTCTTGCTCAGACAATAAATATGGCACTTATTAGGATGCAACCCATGCTTTTTCTATTATATTTAGTTTATTAGCTTCAATTTTCATTTTTGTTTTTTAAATTTTCTACTTGAATTTTAACTCAATTCATGTTTTGGAATTCATTTATGGAATAGAGGGTTAGAGAATTAAAGAAGTTCAGAGGTGGGACCCCAGGTTGTGTAAAATGATTGAAGTTGTTCACAAGAGGGGTAGGCTTGAATATTCAGTGGAATCTAATAGCAGTGTGCATTTTAAAGGCATATTATGAGTGCCTGATAAGGCAAAGTTGAAACAAGAGGTAGTGAAAGAGGCATTCGAGTTAGTTTATTCCATGCATCCGGGTAGTAACAAAATGTACCAAGATCTGAAAGCATGTTATTAGTGGCTGGGTATGAAAAAGGACATCACAAAATTTACCACTAGATGTCTGAGCTGTTAGCAAGTGAAGACAGAACATTAGTTACCTTTAGGGTTGTTATAACCTATCTCTATACCAGAGTGGAAGTGGGAAAAAGTTAGAACAAACTTTATGTCTTGTTTACCTCTAACCTAGAAGAAGCATGATGCAATGTGGGTAATTGTGAATAGGTTGACAAAATCAACACTCTTTTTGCTAGTTTGGATGGAATATTCTCTAAGTAGATTGGCAGAATTATATATACATGAGATAGTCTGACTCCATGGTGTCCTAGGGTCTATTAATTTTGACAAAGATCCTAGATTTACTTCCCAATTTTGGATGATTTTTCAGGAAGTATTAGGCACTTGCCTCAATTTCAATACAAAACTTCATCTACAAATTGATGATAAGTTAGAGCAGGCGATTCAGTTGTTAGAAGATATTATTGTCACATTTGCTAGTTGCAATCCTAATCGATGCTCGCGTTTGAGATGGAAACGGAGTTTGTTCGAGACCGAAATATAAGTGATACAATTGAAGTTGAAATTTAGAACATATCCAAGTGAGAAAACTAGTTATGAATTTCTAATGCTAAATTTTGCATGAGAATCGATGAAATGATTAAACTAAAATTTTGACGATTTTCACTCCGTCATCAAGTTGCGAAGTAAAAGTATTGGAATGTAGGATACTAAAAGACGAGTATGTCAATAAATTTATAGGTTAAAACTCCCAAGTTTAGAGGCTGAAATTGAAAAAATATAATTGAGGGTCCGATTTCATAGGAATAACGAAAAATTAATTTATTGCTTCGATATGTAAATTGTGAAACCGAAAACGTCTATATGTTGAATAAATTATAATAAGAATTTTAGTGTATTTAATTATAGATATTAATTAGTTTAGGGCTTGAAATTAAAGTGAAATTAAAATTATGTTAAATTTGAAAAGACAATTTTATTTCCGTGCATAATTAGGACAATTAAATTAAGCAATACATATAATAAATGATAGAGGAATTAGTGGGATATGTTATTGAGGGAAAATATTTAATTTGGAGCCAAAATTAGAGAAAACAAATATTTCAGAAGATTAAATTAAAAGGGATAAAATTTTAGTGGGTTAAATTTTGAAAGTGAGAAAGATTGAAAACCGATATTTTATGGTTATAATGATTAATTAAATAAATCAAATATCAAATATTACTAAGCAAGCCATGCATGCCCGCCACATTACCTTTATGTAAACTTTATTTATTCATAAGATCACATATATATAAGGTAAAAATGGTCCAAATCTTTCAATTGTGCAAAGGATCTCTCTGTGCCTTGAGGCTATCTTTAATAACTCTAATTTTCTCCTTTGTCTTTTGAACTAAATCTGAGCTTTGTCAAACAAACCAAGGATCTGCACTTTCTCCAATACAAATCTTTATAAGGAGTAATGCCAATACTAGCTTGATAACTCTTATTTTTTGGAAACTCCATCAACGACAAGTATATGTTCCAACTAATCTCAAACTCTACCACATAGCTCAATAACTATAATAACCCCTTACCCTTTTGTATCTCAGTCAAATAAAGTAGTCTCTTCCACTGATTAACAAATGTGTTTGTGCAAGACTTATAGACATACAACATACATAATATGTGACATCACGCCTATATAGGTTGAGTTTAAAATTTTCATTTAATAACTTAATTGATATATTTTTTTTAATATTTGAATATACATATGAATTCAATTATCAAAATACAACATCTTGTTACATAAATATTATACTTCATTGTAACTATCAAAATTAATGGTTTTTACCTCACATCTAACTATATAGATATAATACCAAAATACAAGATATGTTCTTAACTATATACAAGACATGTCTATTAAACCCACATGCATGATAATGAACAAAATGCAAAAATAACATCCATTCGACCCTCAACCAGTACTGATGTGTCTCCTTTAGTATGGGCTTGTATTTCCTCTATCAACTTCACAGTTTACTATTTGCAATCTCCAATTCCTGCGTGGGAAAAACCCACATTAAGCCATTTTTAGTTTAGTAGTACATATAAGCATTTAAGTTTTGAAATGCAGTCACACGAATATGGATCATGAAAATCATGACATAATTAAAATAAATAATTGCATAAAAAGTTAGAAAATATTATAATAAAATAAAATTTATGCTCAATTATATTATCATTATATTTGCATCAAGAAATAAATTGCATATATTCAACCATATGTAATATATAAAATATTAAACATTCTACATCCTCTCATGTTTCCATATTTTATTACATTTCTTACATATCCTTTAAATTATTTATTAAATTTCCACATATAGGCTTAATTTAAATAATATTTTTACATATTATTTTAATTTTATTAATTTCCATAACTCATTTTAATTTAATTGATTTCTCTAAAATTATTTTAGTTTATTTAACTCAAATCTCAATCCATATAAACCTAAATGTTTTAACATACATTTGCTAAAACTGCATAGTAAATAAATTATAATGCAGTTCACAATAATCCAACATACATTATACATGAACAAATACATGACTATACAATATTACCAAATTCATTTATAATATATATATATATATAACTCAATTATAAATTTAACTTACCTTAATAAATACTTATAATTCATGCTATCTCACACATTTATCCCTTAACATGTACATGTATTTCTTTTAATTAATTTATATATAATATTTTCATATAAATAGCCCAAATCGCATTCTCGGATTGTTGGAATATAGGGCGTGTAGTAGGGCCGCTTGCAGAGCTTAAGCACCCTACTCAATATAGTCTTAAGTCAATAGTGCTTACGAAGCTTAAGCATCATGACCGAGCATAATCACATCATCTATGTACAATTAGGATATGGGTGCTCTCGAAGCTACCACCACCATGTTCTTAAACCATATCAATATCGGTACCGTAATGCTCCCACAATGGTGCACCATCTATCCCTAATTAGTCAATAAGTTGAGAACTGGGCAATTAAGGTTATTCCTTATTTATTTTTTTATATATTAATTTGCTGGAATCAATGTTCCCATTACATTTATAATGAAAATATGATTATGAAACTTTAAAATCATATAATCATATGATATGCCATTATATATAACCATTTAAGTAATATTGACATACTTTAATTAGTTTTTCATACAATTAATGCCAACAAATATTTTAATATATAACCAAAATTTATAATATCTTTATGAGTCCAAGTATGTCATATAACCTCTCTTTTCATATCAAATACATATGTCATACATGACTATATAACTTCACTCTTTATTGTCATAATTATTCAATAATTACCATTAATAATTATCACATTTTTAATCAATCAAATACTAATCCAGATTGAAAAATATATTATGTTACATATTTTGCATTCACACCACTTAACACATATTTACAATCTTAAACCAAAATTTTCCTACATTTTATCAATCAATTATTCATCCATATGTCTATACATGCATTAATACGAAATTTCATTAATTAAGCACTCAATTCATTTCATTTAATCCTCAATCTAAGTTGCATGTTATGATAATCACACAATATTTTATCAGTAATTCAATATTCATATATAGGTTTTACAAACCTTCTATCACAACAACCATATATATATACATATATTCTTTAACATCTTATTTATCATATTTTATATACCACCTACATCATTTTTTCCCTCATTTATATTTCCTAGTAGGTCATCTTAGCCCTTGTCAACCATTTTTTATTTACCCATTGTAATACATTATTTAAATATGCAACTTATTCAATTAACACACAAGCATACAATAAGACAAACTAAAATGCATATATGTACAAACGTCGACGGAGCTTTTCCAAAATCTAAAACTTGGAGCTTGTCTACTTTGTTTCTCTTCCTCTTGTTGAGGGCCTAATATAAAAATATAATTGATTAATACCTTGTTAAAATAGTTATTTTTATTATAGTTTAAATAAATAACTATAATTTCTCCTAAACGGTCATATGGCCTTTGAGGACTATTAGCTCTATAACTTTTTCTACACTTATCAAATTTATATGATTCTTATTTTTAATTATATTTAACATGTAAGACTAGCATACTAGAATTTCCTAATTTTTGAACCATTATACAAATTTTAGTATAATTTTAAATGTTACTTTGTTTTCTGCCCTTAGGCAATTTTGGGGTGCTATATTTAAAATTTATATCTTTTACCATGTATATTCAATTATTATGAAAATTTTTATATAGTTAGATAAGTTAATTTGAAACATCTTTTTTTTTATTTTTACCATATGTCTAGATTTTACCTCTAAGATTCCCAAGTACTAGAAGATTTATAACTGGTTTGGAATAGAATGACAACCTAACCAGTTCATTTGTTAAGGTCATAACTCACAAAATAAATAAAAATTTTAGGTAATGCTTTCACAGAATCTTAGATAAGATATAGCCATAAAATTTTCATGTTTTTAACTTTGAAAAATTCGTCCTTTAAGAAGCTAGAAAGGAACACAAATTTTCCAAAATTGCACAGGTACAAGGAAATAACTCAATCAAGGAATAGCCATAATTAAGTTTTCTATAACTCAGCTTAAACAAGAGATATTTATACGAAAATTTATAAAATCCTAAATAACACATAGTTATACAACTTTTATGTTTTACAAAACCTTATATTCAACCATTAAGATTATCAAATTAAGCAAAAACCATAGGTTATTCTTTCGACATGTTTCCCTGAACCGGTCTCATTCGAACAAGTTTATCTCATTATATAGCCATAATAATTTCATCATATTTGATGGAAATATAAACAACACATATATGAACAACTCTCATGTTTTACACGTTTTCAAATTCGATTGATAATGCCCTCAAAACTAGAGTGCAAAAGACTGATACTACACAGTCCTAAGAACTCTAAAAATACAAGAACAATTGAGAGAGGATTACTTACCAAGAACAAATCTATTTGGAGTGAATTTCTTGTAATCATGAAGGAGAGGATGAAAAAAATAAGGCTAGTAGTTTGAGGATTAAGAAGAATAGAGATAAGGTTGGTTTTAATATGGTAATAAATGCCATTAACTCAAATACACTCCCCTCTCCCACAATGACCACATTCGGCCCCCTTATCTTTTTTTTAATGTACCAAATTCGACTAGCTTTTATTAAACTGTAATTTTATTATGTGATATGTCTAACCAAATTAACTTTATCAATCTATTTAGTTCATTTGTTTTTTTATTTAGTCATTTACTCAGTTTATTTTAATCTCTATTGTCTATCATGTGTTTTTTTATGTATACGACATACTTATTCTAATTTGGACTAATTAGTGGGCGTTACAATTCTCTTCCCCTAAATATGTTTAGTCCTCGAAACATACTTGATACATTGTGGTTGAACAAATGGGGAGTATTGAGTTCCAATCACCTGTTCGCTTTTCAAGTAGCTCATTTCATTGCATGGTTTGTTAATAGTATGTTCACTAATGTTACATGCTTATTTTGAGATTCCTTAATCTCTTGTGTTAAGATGCGTACTGGTTTCCTCTTTAGATGCCAAATCCTATCTCACTTGATTACTTTCGTCTAGTAGAATATGAGAAGGATCTTATCTGTATTGTCGCAACATCAAGACATAGGACACATTGTATGTTTGACTCAATTCCAATGACAAAGAGAGTCTATTAGTCACCACTATAACTATCTTTAAAATTTCAAAAGGTCTAATGAATCTTGTCTTTAACTTGTCCTCCCTCTTTTTTTTTTTTCCCAAAATTCTAGCACTTTCTTCCAAGGTGAAGTTTTAAGGAGAAACTTTATCCCCCTACATACTTAATATCTCATCTCTTAATATGAAAATATGATTTCTACCTAATTATAGTTGCCTTAACCTTTTCTTGGTAGTTCTCTTTCATAACACATTCGCCTAAGGATGAAAGGTTATATTAAAATTGAGCTTAGGGTCTAAAGTTGTTTGTAGATTACTCCAAAATTGATATGTAAACAGAGAATCTCTATTTAACCCAATAGAAATAGGCATTCTAGTCACAAAATTTCTAGTAATTTGTTTACATTTTTGTGCTATAATAAAGATTAGATGTAACAATCCACATAATAAACTCGGGTCTCTCCCCCTTAGAAACCAACTCACCTAACTCAACAAGTTTATTATCTTGCCTTTGAGTAATCTTAATTTTCTAGGTAAAATTAAGCTGAACATACAGTCTTACCACAATCTCTCTTCTCACAATATCTACTATATCTCAAATTCAACTCTTCCTAAAGGGGAAAGATATTTTAAATTCTTGTTTTCTGTGTAAAAAAAACAATTCCCTCCAAGAAGATTATGGTGCCAAAATTCAATGAAAAAACTATAGTTGTCAACTTTAGATCATACATTTAATAATTTTTTTCCATACATTATTAGAGGGAATCTCTAACTACTTTACTTACCAATCCCAATCTCATACTTTTGGCCCCCTCTAATCATGCTTTGTTAACTAGATGTACTTGT
Source organism: Triadica sebifera (assembly GCA_023653625.1). Classification (NCBI taxonomy): domain Eukaryota; kingdom Viridiplantae; phylum Streptophyta; class Magnoliopsida; order Malpighiales; family Euphorbiaceae; genus Triadica; species Triadica sebifera. The sequence goes on along the minus strand of JALBGG010000023.1, from coordinate 5,803,269 downwards.
GCAAATGTACATGAATGTGTGAAACCTAGATATATGAGTATATAAAGGTCAGAATCATCTAATGAATACATACCAACAATAAAATCTATTGCTGTCTGACCTTCTTTAGTGTGACGCCCACTTATATATTAGGAATAATCCAACATATATAAGAAGGATGTCATAAGCTTAACTCGATAAATCTGTCCGAATTGAAACTTTTTTCATTTTAAATAACTTAATCTATTTATTTATATTGGTTTAGGCAAGTCGTTCTAATAAACAATATATATATTATAATATTGTATACACATATGGCACCCGATTATGTTATGTAATTATTTACATACACAATATTAACATGTGAGACATATCTACCACAAATCATATACATAGTCAAACTAAAAAATATAATAGATAACCAACCCTCTAATTATGTCTCTTGTGTCTCTGCTGATATGAGCTTGGATTTTTTCTTGATCAACTTCATTATCTACTACCTACAGCTTCAATTCCTTCGTGAGAAGAACCCACGCTAAGCTATCTCTAGCTTAGTGATACATATAAGTATTAAAGTTTTTCCCAAGCAGTCACACAAATTCATGTCTCAAATAAAATCATGGCACATCCAATTTTATTACATATTTTTAATATAAAATAAATAAATAAACATAATAACCTTATTCAAAAATTAAATTTGCACCACCTCATGCAAGCATTTTACACTTTGTTACTTACATCAATTAATAAAATTTCATATTTTATTCTATGATTTATTAGACCAAAATCTCATTCATGGACTGTCCGGATACGAGGTGTGAAATAGGGGCGCTCGCGGAGCTTAAGCCACCCTACTCATTATAATCTCAAGTCAAGGGCACTCCCAGAGCTTAAGCCACCTTGACCGAATATAATCATGTCATCTGTGTGTAACCAGGATCAGGGGCACTCCCAAAGCTTAAGCCATCCTGTTTCTAAATTGTTTCCATGTTGGTACCGTAAATTCCCCATAATGGTGCACCATCTATCCTATGTCAGTCCTCAGGTAAAGAAATGGGCAATTAACAACATTAATTACTTGTTTCTATAACTAATACTCATTTCATATTAACATTATCATATAGTCATAATTTATTTAACACCATGTAATAGCATGATATTTCATCAAATATTAGCATATTGTTAAGTTCATAAATAATAACATTTCTATAATTTTAAAACATGTCATAATATATAATTTCATCATTGTAACATATAATTTATGTCAAGCACACTCAATCATGCATAAGAGGCAAACTAGAATACATATATGTACAAACCTCAATAATATTTTTCTTTTCCAAAATCTAAGCTCAGAGCTTGTTCACTTTTGTTGTTATTCTTCTTGTTGAGATCCTAATTTAAAAATATAATTAATTAATACCTTGATAAAATATTTATTCTTAATATAATTTAAATAAATAACTACAATTTCTTTTAAGTTAGAACATGACCTCTTAAGACTGTTGGATCAATAACTTTTTTTACACTTATCCAATTTATATAATTCTTAATCCTAATTAAATTTAACATTAAGACTAAAATATACTAAAATTTCAGAATTTTGAACCATTACACAATTTTTGGTATAATTTTAAATGTTGCTATGTTTTCTGCCCTTAGGCAGTTTCGGGGTACCATATTTAAAAATTCATATCTTTTAATGTATAGCTTCAATTAGTATGAAAAGTTTTTGAATTTGGAAAATATTTCATGTTTACCTCATTTCCAGATTCGGTCTCTAAGATTCTCAAATACTAGAGGATCTATAACTAGTTCAATATAGGATATCAACCTGACCAGTTCAATTGTTCAGCTCATAACTCAAAAAATACATGACATTTTAATGTGAGACTTTCACAAGAATTTAGAAAAATAGAAACAAAACTTTCATATTTTGAACTTTGGCTAATTCGATCTAAAAATAGGTCAAATATAAGGACGAAGTTACAGGTATATGAAACCAACTCAATTAAGGAACAATCATAGTTCATTTCACTACCACTTAACCTACACAAGAGATATTTTTAAGAAATTTGGCCGAGACGTAAATAACACATAGATATACAACTTTTATGTTTTATAAAACCTCAGATTCAGCCATTAAGATGATCAAATTGAGCAAAAACCGTGGAGTATCCTGTTGATACTCTTTTAGGAACCAGTCTCACTCAAATGACCATTTCTCTTCATATACTCAAAATCATTTAATAAAATTTGAAAAAAATCTACACAAGACATATATGAACAACATTCATGTTTTATACCTCTTCAAATTCAGTTCATAGGGTATTCAAAACAATGAACGAAATACACTGCAGAAATATATTCTTAAAAGCTCTAATAACACAATAATACGGGGAAAGATATTACTTACCAAGATCAGATTTATTTGGAGTGAATTTTCTTGAAAATCCTGAAGGAGAGGATGAAGATTTTGGGCTGTGATATGAAGGAAGAAAAGGGATGAAGAAGAAGAAGAGAGGTGAAGTTGGAAGAAATGGGGCAAAGTCTTAATTGACTTTCCCCTCCCATCCCTTTTTCCCGTTTTTAGTCTTCTTTTTAAAAAAAAACAATTTATTATTATTATTATTATTATTGTTGTTGTTGTTGTTGTTGTTGTTGCTGCTGCTGCTGCTGTTCTTCTTATTATTATTATTATTATTATTATTATTATTATTATTATTATTATTATTATTATTATTATTATTATTATTATTATTATTATTATTATTATTATTATTATTATTATTATCATCATCATTCTTCGTATATTTACTTATATCTAGTCCTTTAAAATTTTTTTTACCAAAAATACAATTTAATTATGTGGTCTAATTTAATCAAATTTATATTATCTATCAATTTAATTTATTTTAATTTCTAATTTAATCAACTATTCCATCTATTTTAATCTCTATTATCTGTCAGGTTTATCCTATTTATACCACATACTTATTATAATTAAACTATAATTAGTGGACATTACATTTAGCTTTCATGGTATAGGCTCCGACTGAAACTATGTTGGGTCTAGGTCTATTCAGTGTTTTTGGAACAGCTTGCCTAGTTTGGCCTGGTCCTCTTTTAGTCAGAACTCTAGGCTGAGTAGGAACTGATTTTGTCGTCTGAGTAGGAGTTCTATTTGTGAAGAGTGAGCAATCCTTCCATATGTGTTCCTTGGACCCATATGTAATGCAAGCACATGTGACATGCCAACATTCTCCTCTATAGTGGTGTCTGTTGCAACTATCACACTTCAGTATATATTCATTCTTTATAATAAAATGGGTCTCTAGAAGAATAGATTTCTTAGATGACTCTCCTATTCTTCTTTTCTTTCTCATTGTCTTCTATGTCCCATACTTTGCAATTGATGTAGGTTGAGAAGGATTAGGGGTAGCACCAATTCCCTCAACACTCATTGCACTAGACTAACGTGCTGACTTAGTTTAAAGAGAACTAAAATTCTCAACCATTCCAGGCTCATTCGAAAACATCTCTCTATAAGCCTACAAGTTAGAGAAATAACCCATATTAGAGTTATATGAGACATGTTTGTATACATGACAAACCCTTCCCCACTTAGGTCAAAAGATGCCTAAACCTAAGCTTTGATACCAACAAATGTGACATTCTGCCTATATAATAGGAATAATCTCATTAAATAAGTGGAATAACACAGACAAACTAAATGAAACTAGCATGAGATTAAAATTTTCATTTAATAACTTAATTGATATATTTTTAATATTTGAGTATACATACGAATTCAATTATCAAAATACACGATCCTGTTATATAAATGTTATACTTCATTATAACAGTCAAATTTAACGGCTTTTACCTTACATCTAACTATATAGATATAATACCAAAATACAAGAAATATTCTTAACTATATACAAGATATGTCTATCAAACTCATATGCATGATAATGAACAAAATGCAAAAATAACATGCATGTGACCCTCAACCAGTTCTGATGCGTCTCCTCTAGTATGGGCTTGTACTTCCTCTATGCACTTCACAATTTACTATTTGCAAGCTCCAATTCCTATGCGGGAAAAATCCACGCTAAGTCACTTCTAGCTTAGTAATACATATAAACATTTAAGTTTTCCCATGCAGTCACACAAACATGGGTCATAAAAATCATGACATAATTTAAATAAAAATTTGCATAAAAATTTAGAAAATATTATAATAAAATAAAATTCATGTTCAATTATATTATCATTATATTTGCATCAAGACATGAATTGGATATATTCAATCATATGTAATATATAAAATATTAAACATTCTACCTCCTCTTATGTTTCCATATTTTATTATCTTTCTTACCGTGTTCTTAAATTATTTATTAAATTTTCACATATAAACTTAATTTAAATAAGTTTTTTTACATATTATTTTAATTTAATTAGTTTCCATAACTCATTTTAATTTAATTGATTTCTCTAAAATTATTTTAGTTTAGTTAACTCAAATCTCAATCCATATAAGCCTAAATGTTTTAACATACAATTGCCAAAACTGCATAGTAGATAATTCATAATGCAGTTCACAATAATCCAACATACATTATATAGAAACAAACACATGACTATACAATATTACCAAATTCATTTATAATATATATAACTCAATTATAAATTTAACTTACCTTAATAAATATTTATAATTCATGCCATCTCACACATTTATCCCTTAACGTGTACATATATGTGTTTTAATTAATTTATATATAATATTTTCATATAAATAGCCCAAATCGCATTCTCGGATTGTCCAAATATAGGGCATGTAGTAGGGCCACTCGCGGAGCTTAAGCACTCTACTCATTATAGTCTCTAGTCAATAGCGTTTGCGGAGCTTAAGCCTTATGACCGAGTATAATCACATCATCTGTGTACAATTTGGATAGGGGTGCTCTCAGAGCTATCACCACCATGTTCTTAAACCATATAAATATCGTTACCATAATACCCCCACAATGGTGCATCATCTATCCCTAATTAGTCCACAAGTTGATAACTGGGCAATTAAGGTTATTACTTATTTATTTTCTTTATATATTAATTTGCTGGAATCAAGTTTCCCTTTATATTTACAATGAAAATATGATTATAAAAATTTAAAATCATATAATCATATGATATGCCATTATATATAACCATTTAAGTAATACTGACATATTTTAATTAGTTTTTCATACAATCAAAGCCAATAAATCTTTTAATACATAACCAAAATTTATAATATCTTTATGTGTCCAAGTATGCCATATAACCTCTTTTTCATATCAAATACATATGTCATATATGACTTTTTAACTTCACTATTTATTGTAATAACTATTCAATAATTAGATTAATAATTATGATATTTTTAATCAATCATATACTAATACATATTGAGAAATATATTACGTTACATATTCTACATTCATGCCCCTTAACACACATTTACAATCTTAAACCAAAATTTTCCTACATTTTATCAATCAATTATTCAGCCATATGTCTATACATACACTAATATGAAATTTCATTAATTAAGTACTCAATTCACTTCATTTAATCCTCAATCTAAGTCGCATGTTATGATAATCACATAATATTTTATTAGTAATTCAATATTCATATATAGGTTTTACAAACCTTCTATCACAACAACCATATATATATACTTTAACATCTTATTTATCATATTTTGTATGCCACCTACATTATTTTTTTTCCGCATTTATATTTCCTAGTAGGTCATCTTATCCCTTGTCAGCTATTTCATATTTACTTCACTCTTAATATTTAATACATTATTCATTTATATTTGCCTTATATTTAATACATTATTCAAATATGCAACTTATTCAATTAACACACAAGCATGGAATAAGGCAAATTAAAATGCATATATGTACAAACGTTGACGAAGCTTTTCCAAAATCTAAAATTTAGAGCTTATCTACTTTGTTGCTCTTCCTCTTGTTGAGGGCCTAATATAAAAATATAATTGATTAATACCTTCTTAAAATAGTTATTTTTATTATAGTTTAAATAAATAACTAAAATTTCTCCTAAATGGTCATATGCCCTTTGAGGACTATTAGCTCTATAACTTTTTCTACACTTTCCCAATTTATATGATTCTTCTTTTTAATTAAATGTAACATGTAAGACTATAGAATACTAAAATTTTAGAATTTTTGAACCATTACACAATTTGTAGTATAATTTTAAATGTCACTCTATTTTCTGCCCTTTGGCAGTTTTGGGGTGCTATATTTAAAAATTTATATCTTTCATTGTGTATATTAAATTGTTTTGAAAACATTTATATAGTTAGATAAGTTAATTTGGAATATGTTTTATGTTTTCCATATGTCCAAATTCTGTCTCTAAGATTCGCAAATACTAGAGGATCTGTGACTGGTTCAGAATAGAATGACAACCTAACCAGTTCTTTTATTAAGGTCATAACTCATTGAATAAACAATATTTTTCGGTAATTATTTCATAGAAACTTAGATAAGATGTAGAAATAAAACTTTCGTATTTTAAAGTTTGGAAAATTTGACCTTTAAGAAGCTGAAAAAGGAATACAAATTTACTAGAGCTGAACAGGTACAAGAAAATAGCTCAATCAAGGAATGACCATAATTAATTTTTCTATAACTCAGCTTAAACAAGAGATATTTATGCGTAATTTTATAAACACCTAAATAACACATAGATATACAACTTTTATGTTTTACATAACCTTAGATGCAGCCATTAAGATTATCAAATTAAGCAAAAACTGTAGGTTATTCTGTTTACATGTCTCCCTGAAGTAGTCTAATTCAAACATGTTTATCCTTTATATACCCCAAATAATTTCATGAAATTTGACAGACATATAAAAACCACATATATGAACAACTCTTATGTTTTACACTTCTTTAAATTCGGTTGATAACTCCATTAAAACTAAAGTGCAAAAAAATGATACTACATAATCCTAATAACTCTAGAAACATAAAAATAATTGAGAGAGGATTACTTTCCAAGAACAAATCTATTTGGAGTGAATTTCTTGCAAATCATGAAAGAGAGGATTAAGAAATGGAGGTTGGTAGTTTGAGGATGAAGAAGAATAGAGATAAGGTTGGTTTTAATATGGTAATAAATGCCATTAACTCAAATCACTCCCCCCTCTCATATTGACCACTTTCGGCCCCCTTATCTTTTTTTTACATGTACCATATTTCACTAGCTTTTATTAAACTGTAATTTTATTATGTGATATTTCTAACAAATTAACTTTATCAATCTATTTAACTTTTATTTCTTATTTAGTCATTTACTCAATTTATTTTAATCTCTATTGTCTTTCATGTGTTTCCTATGTATACCACATACTTATTCTAACTTAGACGGATTAGTGGGCATTACATAATCTAATTCATAACTCATGATAAGAATAAATACACCTTATATACATATGTGAAATGTAGTTTTACAAAATATAAACTGATACATGATTTATATGTAAAAATATTTTTATATTTTTTATTATATATACATGATGCAGGACGTGACTATCACTGTTACTGTAAAATTAACTCTTACATTGAGTTTTAACTCAATAGTGCAAGCATTATCTTAATAATGTTGTTATTCAATTTTGTTGCCCATATATTGAACTAAGAAGGGACGGGGGTTACATTAGATATTAAAAATTTTAACTTTTAAGTGCAGAAAGAAAAGTTAATATGAGTAGGGATAGAAAGATAAGACACAAGAATTTTTATAGAGGTTCAGGTGTTAACAAACTCTACTCCTCTCCCCAATCTCAATTCGGAGTTTCACTAACACTCTAAGTATTACAATGGAGTTTTACAAGCTCACTTTCAAATATGGTGTTTCTAACAATGGATCACACCTAACCCAAAAGTCCCTTGTATTTTAATGGCTCACACAATAAACCAATTCCTTGTGTTTTAAAGGCTCACACAAATAACCCTTATAAGTGTTCTACTCTTAACCCCAAAATACCCAAACTCACTTGAGTAGATGATTACAGAGATAAACACTTGCAAATCTTTAATGCTCAGAGAATGATGAGCAAAAAGATTTTCCCAGAGAATAAATGTTTGTTTTGAAAATATTAAATGCACAAATGGCTTACAACAAGATTTTGATTCGAAGTATTTGCTATTCTCTTGTTTTGGATTCATAAATGACTTGCATTTATACTTCTATGGCGAATTATAGCCGTTTGATTGCATTTAATGCAAAAATAGCCATTGCACCAACTCTTATTTTTGCGCCTGACATATTTCTCTTTCCTCTTTCACGGTCGTGACTTTGGCCATGAAGCATTCTGGAAGGATTTGAAGTGTTTGATCACAGGCGTGACATTATATCTTTATGGGTGTGACCATCCTTCCTAGCCATGGTCCAAGTGGTGACTCTAGCCGTGAAGCTCTCTGGAAGAATTTGTCATGTCTTTTCATGGGCGTGACTTTCTTGCACGAGCATGACTGATATGATCATTCACGGTTGCTATCATTCTTCATGGCCATGAATTTTAAATGTTAGATAGTTGGCGCTAAACTTCATCACGAGCATGACATATAAGGTCACGGGCGTGAACATACTATTTCTTCATTTTTTGTCTTTTTAAAATTAGTTTTCCATTTTCTATTCTTGCTATCATATTCCATACCCTGTTCAATAAACTTAGAAAACAAGTATGTTAAATACATTATTGCTATTTTATTTGTTAGCATCAAAATGATGGAAATACCCCTCAAGGTTCAACAATTTCCCCCTTTTTGATGGTGACAAATAATCTAGCAATATGTGCTTTTGAGAAGTCTCCCCCTCAAAAGATGCTTAGGATAAAAAATACTGAAGTGCAAGAATTGTAAAGAATGATGAAGTGTAGCATATAACGTTAAAATATGCTTCCTAATTTTAAGTATATGCAAGTTATATGCAAGGTATATCCAATGTATACCAAAATTTTTCCTTAAAGCAAATTATATTTATGCCAAGTATATTTAAGGTATATGAGGAGTATATCAAGTGCATATTCATTCATGTAACTTGCATCAAGGTATATGCAAAGTATACTTAAGGTATATTTAAGGTATATCAAGCTCATTTGCATGCTTTGCATATTCATTTGATTCAAAATAAGTATTGCTTTTAACTTTAAACAATATATTGCTAGGTTCTTCCCCTTTTGTCATCAACAAAAAGAATAACAAAAAGATAAAACATAATGGAAAACAAAAGCAAATATATTAATGTAGAAAAAAAAAACAAATACAAAAGTAATTGAAATTTTGAAAGGAAATTTGAAATTCCTACAGCAAACAAGCTAGAAAATAGCACATCTAACATAAAGTCTAGCCGAACATCCTATCTCTAAGGCGAGCTACTTCCGCCTCTAGGCTCTCCATGCTAGACTCCATGAAATCCTTGAGGTTCTCTAACCTCTCATCCATCAAAGCCAACAATTGCTCAAACCATGGTGCCAAGAGGTCAGCCACTTGCTGAGCCAAGTTTGGTGTGGAGGCAGAGGATTGTCCAATTTCCTGCTCAACCTCTGGAGTTGCCACCTCAACTCGAACTCTCTTCCTCTGCTGAATTCTTTGGAGGCCAGCTTTGAAGTCATCTGAGTCATTGTCCTCCCAAATGATCTCACCAGCAGTATTGGTGAAGCGGTTGTAGATGTTGTTCTCAAACACTATACGAACAACTGCTCCCATTTTGATGAAGGACTCAACGTCTAGTTGGTCTCAAGGATGTGCTGGTATGAGGTTGAAGTGGTGTTCCTCTAGCTTCAAGTATCCTAGCTTGATGGCGATGTGAATCACGTACCCACCAATCAAAATGTCTCAGGAGGGCTTGCTGGCAATTGACAAAAGATGGTTTGCAAACCACCGAGATAAAGCCACTGTTAGACCTCTTCAGGCCATCTCCAGGAGAAAGAGCTCTGACTTCTTGATTGATCCATTGCTGTCTCCTCTGGCGAAAATGCTATAGGTTAGAAACCTATGTAAGTACTTGTGCACTGGGGATCGAAGGTGGGTGCTCTTCATCTTTTTGACATCCCAGCTGCAGTCAAGCCTGAAGTGAGTCCATGCCTGAGTAGCATAGAAATCCACTTCACTCTCATTCAGGATACCTTCAGAGGGAAGGTTGAACATGTCTCCAAACTCTGTGGCAGAGAGAGTGTTCGGATGCTTGCAAATTTGGAATTTCACCATGCCGGTAGGAGAGACTTGCAGGGTGCTCAGAAAATCCAGAGTTGGTTGATGAATATCAATGAAGTCTTTTAGATGACAAGCCTGGAGTTGTTCCGTCATTCTTGTCTTGAGGCCGAGTGTACGAATGGTTTGCCACTAAAATGATCGAGAGGAAAGGAGTGGCCTTTTCTTGAGAACTAAATATTTAGGATGACAATGCTCCGGAATAATGTTTAGAAGGTAATACGTGTACCTTCTTGGAGCATGAGACTTCTTTCTTGTACCTTTGGAAGAATCGGTTTCCATTTTGATTGAAAAATTAACTTTTGAAGAGTGAAAAATCTGATGGAAGTTTTTGGAGTAAAACTTAAGATGTTTGATTTCTGATGATGGAAATGGTTTTTGAAGATATTTATAGATGGAATGAGTTGTTAGGGGGCCGGAATTTTCAAAATAGTATTCAATGGTGATAAATGAGTGAAGTTGAGAGAAGTTAGAGAGTTGGAATGAGAGAAATAACGGCAGAAACATTATATAACCGACATCTTCATGGGCATGAAAAACTAAGTCATGGGCGTGAAGTGTCATGTTCATGGTTTGCTGAAGAGACGCTCTACCCATGAAGAGAGAGGTGAAATTGTTCACAGTCATGAAAATTAAAGGTAATGGGCGTGAATGATGAACTATCACGGTGGTGACAGACGAGTCACGAGCGTGAAGTACAAATTTCACTACTTGTGATCGTGAAACAGAGCATGACACAAAGCGTGAATGCTTCAGTAAGTTTTTGATGGAAATGTTCATGGTCATGAAAAATAGTCACGGACGTGAACAAAGGGTTTCATGGGGGTGAATGAAAAAAGGTTATGGTCGTGAAACATAGTCTTCACTACCTTTAGCCGTGAAGCATGTCTTGAAGCAAGTCGTAAAAGCTATTGGTTCTTTTGGCGATTTAGTTCACGGTCGTGAATATATGTCACTGGCGTGAATTGCCTAAAAACCTCATCAAATAAAATTAAGTCTAAAACAAGACTAAAGCATTTCAAAGGAGCTTATATCCCCTATAACATATATTTCCATCAAATTAGCTACCTTATTTCTAATAAGATGAGATAGAAAACACAAGATTATCAATCAAGTTTTGACAATTTTGGCAATCACAAAGTTAATCCATCAATCATATCAAGCTCTTTTCTTATGAAATTAAATCTTCCCTCATTTAGAGACTTAGTGATGATATCTGCCAATTGATTGTCTATGCTTATAAATTCCAATACAACATCTCCATATTGAACATGATCTCTAATAAAATGGTGTCTAATGTCAATGTGCATACTTCTAGAATGTTGAATGGGATTCTTAGATAGATTTATAGCACTTGTATTGTCACATCTAATAGGTATATGGTCCATACTATGACCATAATCCTTAAGTTGTTGTTTCATCCAAAGGATTTGTATACGACAGTATCCTGCTGCTACATACTCCGCTTCAGCGGTAGAAAGAGCAATTGAAACTTGTTTCTTGCTAAACCAAGAAACTAAGCATTCTCCAATAAAGTGACAAGTACCTGAAGTACTTTTTCTATCTAAAAGACTTCCAGCATAATCAGCATATGAATATCCTATAATGTAAAATGATGAATTTCTAGGATACCATAAACTTAGATGCAATGAGCCATGTAAATATTTTAGAATTCTTTTTACTGTAATTAAATGAGACTCTTTAGGACATGATTGAAAGCGAGCACATATGCATACACTATACATTATGTCGGGTCTAAAGGCAGTAAGATATAAAAGTGATCCGATCATACCTCTATAGTGCTTTTTCATTAATGCTCTTACCCTTTTCATCCTTGTCCAATTTTGTTGATGTGCCTCATTGGAGTCTTGGCATTCTTGCATTCTTCCATTCCAAATTTCTTAAGTAAGTCTTTGGCATATTTGGATTGGTTGATGAATATGCCCTTATTGCCTTGTTTTATTTGTAGACTGAGGAAATATTTTAGCTCACCCATCATGATCATTTCGAATTCCCTAGTCATACACTTAGCAAATTCTTGACAAAGCAATTCATTAGTAGATCCAAATATGATATGATCAACATAAATTTGAACAATTAGAATATCATGCTTATGCTTTTTAATGAACAATGTAGTGTCAACATTCCCCTTTGTAAAGTTAATTTCTAAGAGAAAAGAACTTAGTCTTTCATACCAAGCTCTTGGGGCTTATTTCAAACCATATAAAGCTTTTGAAAGTTTAAATACATGATTAGGCAAATCATAGCTCTCAAAACCTGGTGGTTATTCTACATAAACTTCTTCTTCTATAAAACCATTTAAAAAGGCACTTCTCACATCCATTTGAAAGAGTTTGAAATTCATATGGCATGCATATGCTAAAAGTATTCTTATGGCTTCTAATCTAGCTATAGGAGCATAAGTCTCATCATAATCTATTCCTTCTTCCTGATTATACCCTTTTGCAACCAATCTAGCCTTATTCCTAGTTATTGAACCTTATTCATTTAGTTTATTTCTAAATACCCATTTGTTACCTATAATTTGATGCTCTTTGGGTCTAGGTACTAAGGTCCATACCTTACTTCTCTCAAATTGGTTGAGTTCCTCTTGCATGACAATCACCTAACTTTCATCATTAAGAGCCTTATCAATATTTTTAGGCTCAATTTGAGAAATAAAAGCAAGGTCATAAACTAAATATTTGAGATGAGATCTAGTACTTACTCCCATTCTAGGAGCTCTTGCCTGTTTTCCTCTTGAGCTTGAGGTAGAGAATCATCTTGATTATTTTCTTCTCTTCCATTTCCAAGATCAAGTCTTTCCATGGTACCTACTACATCATCAAGAACACTACCTTTCATAAGATCCAATCTACTAGATTCATAAAAAATAACATGCATAGATTCTTCAACAGTTAATGATTTTTTATTAAATACCCTATATGCTTTACTAGTTGTAGAGTATCCTAAAAAGATACCCTCATTAGATTTAGAGGCAAAATTTCCAAGGTTGTCCTTGGTATTCAATATGTACATCCAAATACTCTAAAGTATGATATCAAGGGCTTTCTTCCATTTCATAGCTCAAATGAAGTTTTGTTTAGGAGAGGTCTTTTGAAAACTCGATTTGAAATATAACAAGCAGTATTTGTGGCTTCTGCCCAAAAGTAAGTTGGTAAACCATACTCATTGAGCATTGTTCAAGCCATTTCATTTAAAGTTTGATTTTTCCTTTCGACTACACCATTTTGTTGAGGTGTCCTAGGAGATGAAAAGTTTTGCGAAATGCCATGTTAAAGACAAAAGCTTTCAAAGTTTTCATTTTCAAATTCTTTTCCATGGTCACTTCTTATTCTTGAAATGCAATATCTTTTTTCATTTTGAACTATTTTAGCAACATTTTTGAAAGTTTCAAAAGCATCATTCTTTTGAGCTAAGAAAATTATCTAAGTAAATCTAGAGTAATCATCTACGATGACAAAGGCATAGTGTTTACCTCTTAAGCTTGCAATTCTAGTAGGTCCAAATAAATCTAGATGCAGGAGTTGTAGAGATTTTGACGTACTTACTATGTTTTTGGATTTGAAGGATGACTTGTGTTGCTTCCCTCTTTGGCAAGGTTCACATGTCTTGTCTTTTTCAAATTTGACTTTTTGGTAGTCCCTTTACCAGTTCTCCTGTGCTAAGGCTTTGAACTAAGTCCATGTTCGCATGACCATGCCTTCTATGCTACAACCAAGATTCATCACTAGCAGTCATAAGACACTTAGAGGAATGGTTAGATATTTTGTGTAAGTCTATTATGTAGGTATTGACATCACTATTTCCTTTAAATATTTCTTGACCATTAATAGAGGTTACATGACATTCGTTGGAAGTAAAGGTTACTTTGTTTCCTTTATCACATAATTGACTTACACTCAACAAGTTATGTTTCAAGCCATCAACAAGTAAGATATCTTTAATAAAAGTAGTACCATTAATACCAATAGAGCCAATGCCAATTACCTTAACCTTCGCATTGTTTCCAAAGGTAACTTTACCTCCATCAATACTTTTGATTTCATTGAAGAGTTCTTTGTCTCCTGTCATATGCCTTAAGCATACACTGTCTACTAGCCAAGCATTTTTGTTTATTGTGGACTTGAGGCATACCTATAGAATAACAATTTAAGTATGGTTTTTAGGTACCCAAATGAGCTTGGGTCCTTGGGGGTTAGCACATGAAGGTTCCTAATGAGCCTTTCTTATCCAGCAATGTTTATTTATGTGACCAAATTTCATACAATAATTACACTGTTTAGGTCTAAAAATGCTTTTTGGTCTTACAATGCTTTTGAATGTCATATTTTTATTAGATTGATTTTGAGAATAATGGCATGCACAATCATGATTAATTGGTGCTTTTCTAGATGCATGTTTCTTATACATAAAGGCATGATTAGCCTTTTGAGGTTTCTTTCTTAAGCTTACCAGACCTTCAACATCCCTCTTATGTATAGAAGTTTTAGTGTATTTTGTGCATTTATCTCTTGGTGTTGTTCCAGCAAAAGTGGAGATGTGAGGTTCATTTGACTTAACAAAAGCAGTCTTGTGATAAGATGATGATTTACCCTTAAATCCTAGACCATGTCTAATTAAGGGTGGTCTTTGAGACACAATGAGAGTATCTAAGCTCTCCTTTCCTTTGTGAAATTTTAAAATGAAGTTTCTAAGTTCCTCAACTTCATTTTTCAAAGTATTTTTTTTCTTTAAGCAAGGATATAGTTTAGGGTCTTGAAGAGTATTCATCTAATGACTTTTGAAGAGATTCATTCGATGATTTAAGCTTAAAGTTCTCATTTTCTAAAGCATCCATTTTGATTTTCAAATCAGAAATGTTATTCTTATAAGTATTGAATTTACTTCTATATTTTTCTAGTTCTAGATTCAATACTTCTATTAAGCTTTGCTCATCATCATCATTTTCACTATTACTATCATTATCACTACTATCATTATTGAAAGAGTATAAGTAAAGTGATCTTACCTTATCCGAGACATGATCCTCTATAGCCATGAAGCATTGGTTAACTTCTTCATTTTCATTGTCATAATTTTCACTTGAAGAGCTTTCGTCATCTCATGTGGCTTTGTGACCTTTCTCCCCATTGTCTCTTTGGTATTTGCTTTTGTGCTTCTTGAGCCTTGGACATTCCATTTTAATATGCCCTTTCTTTCCACATTCATAGCACTTTACCTCTTCTTTACTTCTTTGTGTATCATTAGAAGTCTGTTTGAGGTTTCTTTGCCTGAATTTTCTAGAGTTGCTCATTCTTTTCTCAATGATTCTTTTCAGCCTTCTTGAGAGCATAACAATGTCATCATTTGCATCATCACTCTTTTCTTCATCATATTCAACTTCCTCTTGAGATTTTGAAGTAGAGACTTTTAGTGCTAGAGGCTTTTTTTTTTTGCTCTGCTACAAGCTCTCTATCTCTTTTTACTGCCATTTCATGTGTGAGAAGTTTGCCAATAAGCACATCAATATTCATGATGCTCATATCTTCATTTGCCTCTTCTATACCGGCAACTCTTGAACCATAATCTTTGAGAGGAAGACTTCTTAGGAATTTTTTATTTACATCTTCCAAGCTCAGGTGTTTTCCAATTTTTCTCATGCCATTTATGAGGACTAGAAGACGGTTTGCCATGTCAGTAATTGACTTATTGGATTTCATCTTGAAGAGCTCATACTCTTAAGTAAGAAGTTGAATCTTCTTTGATTTAACTTGCTTAGTTCCTTCATGATAGTTTTCCAATGTTTTCTACATGCTCTAAGCTATTGGGTAGTGTTGTATTCTACCACATTCTTCAATGGATAATGAGTTTGAGAGAATTGTCTTTGCCTTCTTGTTTTTGAAGTTTGCTCTTCTTTGAGGCTCTATCCAATCATCTCTTGATAAGATTTCTTCTACACCATTAACTCCTCTTCTAGTTGGTGGTGTCCATTCTTTTCGAACACTATCCCAGACATCAATTCCTTCACTATCCAGATATGTCTCCATTCGAAACTTCCAATGAGCATAATTTGCTCCATCAAAGTAAGGCTTGAGACTTTGGAATCCTTCATTGGCCATATCTTGATCTTTACTAGTGCTGATTAGGCTTCGATGCTATACTTAGCTCTGATACCAATTGTTGCCCAGATATTGAACCGAGAAGGGGGTTGAATTGGATATTAAAAATTTTAACTTTTTAGTGGGGAAAGAAAAGTTAAGATGAGTAGGGATAGAAAGATAAGACATAAGAATTTTTATAGAGGTTCGGGTGTTAACAAACCCTACTTCTCTCCCCAATCTTAATTGGGAGTTTCACTAACACTCTAACTGTTACAATGGAGTTTTACAAGCTCACTCCCAACTATAGTGTTTCTAACAATGGATCACACCTAACCCAAAAGTCCCTTGTGTTTTAATGGCTCACACAATAAACCAATTCCTTATGTTTTAAAGGCTCACACAAATAACCCTTACAAGTGTTCTACTCTTAACCCCAAAATACCCAAACTCACTTGAGTAGATGATTACAGAGAGAAACACTTACAAATCTTTAATGCTCAGAGAATGATGAGCAAAAAGATTTTCACATAGAATAAATGTTTGTTTTGAAAATATTAAATGCACAAATGGCATACAACAAGATTTTGATTCGAAGTATTTGCTATTCTCTTGTTTTGGATTCATAAATGACTTGCATTTATACTTGTATGGCGAATTATAGTCGTGTGATTGCATTTAATGCAGAAATAGCTATTGCACCAACTCTTATTTTCATGCCTGACATGTTTTTCTTTCCTCTTTCACGGTCGTGATTATGGTTGTCACGGTCGTGACTGTTCTTCCAAGTCGTGACTTGAGTGGTGACTTTGGCCGTGAAGCATTCTGGAAGTATTTGAAGTGTTTGATCATGGTGTGACATTATATCTTCACGAGCGTGACCATCCTTCCTAGCCGTGGTCCAAGTGGTGACTCTGGCCCTGAAGCTCTGTGAAAGAATTTGTCATGACTTTTCACGGGCATGACTTTCTTTCATGGGCGTGATTGATATGATCATTCATGGTTGATATTATTCTTCATGGCCGTGAACTTTAAATATTAGATAGTTGGCGCTAAGCTTCATCACGAGTATGAGATATAAGATCAGGGGCGTGAATATGTTATTTCTTCATTTTTTGTCCTTTTAAGATTAGTCTTCCATTCTCCATTTTTGCTATCATATTTCATACCCTGTTCAATAAACTTAGAAAACAAGTATGTTAAATACATTATTGCTATTTTATTTGTTAGCATCAAAATGACAAAAATACCCCTCAAGGTTCAAAAATTATAATTTCATATAACATTTTAAGGTATCTTCTTAAAAAAATAAATAGTAAAATCCATATAAATCACATACTATTATCAAATCATCATATTTCATATAATAACTTTGTTAATAGAAAATATATTTAAATAAAATATACATTCACTTGTTATGCCCATAAATTAAATTGCTTAAACTAGACCTTAGGGAAACACAAAGGGGTCTCCCGACTTGTAGGTCATTCTAAAAAAGACACCTATGCATAAATATCTCATCTGAAAAGCTGAATGTTCTAGATGAAACTGTATAATTTGTTCGAAGCTATATATATCAACCAAAACTGTATGCCGCTATTGGCATGTCAACAAGTTATCCTAAACTAGCCTAAGCTTATCCATGGGATTGAATCATGTATCTATATAAATCATTTTATTTATATCACATGCCCAGTATTCTTGATTTTTATTACATTTTATAGGTATAAAACACTAATACCATGCTTCATATATTGCATGACATACATACAATACTTTTCACAACATTAATGAAATAAACATTCTCATAAGGCATCCTAATTTATATAGCATATAGTTTGTATTTCTGAAGGGTGGTTCATAATCCAGCTAATTTATAATTCAGACAAATAAATTATTATGCATACATACACATAAACTACTCAGCTTATATAATGTTGTTGTTTTCCACATTCATGTTTTGGAGTTCACTTTACTGTTTATCTATTATTTCTCTACTCGCTAATATACTTTGCATTACCTTTTACTATGTCTTATCATGTCTTCCGTTTATACATTATATGCATTTTGTAACCTTATTATATATATATATATATATATATATCACATATCAATATTTATATATCACATAACAATCATAGCAATAAACAATTTCACAAAACATATCAATTTATAATATAGGATATTGTTAATAATAATATTATTATAATTAATATTTTTGCTTTTATGGCTATTGCTATAAAACTTATAAAAACTCTTATTGCGCTCTATAGTCTTTAGTCCAGTCCTAGCCTTCTCACTATCAAGCCTCCTCGGCATGAGCATGCCTAATATAAATTTATCAAATAATTAGATGACATTATACAAAATTTTTAAACTATGAATTGAATCACAATTCCTTCTCACTATCCTAACCAATTTATTTAATTTTTTTTCTCAATCATTCCATTAGAGTTCCAACCCCAAACTCTCCATTTCAAGCTTCAGTTCACCCAACTTCAATTTCTCCTTTCAATATCAAACAAGTTTAAGCTAAACATTTATTTAACATTAACCAAATCTCCATCTCAATTCAAACTTAGAAAGATAAAAGTAAGAAGAGGAAGCAAAATAAACCATCTTTTTTATTTTATTTTAAAATAATTCATTTACCCCACCTTTGTTTCAAGAATGGCTAAGACACCTCACAAGGTTTTTTCTTCAGTTTGTTTTCCTTTCAAGCTTATTCAAATGCTACTTCATCAGGCCAACATCTCTTCTCCTCATGGGTCAACGTTTTAGCAAGAAAGGTAAGCTGAATCCTAGGTTCATAGGTCTTTATGAAGTATTAGAATGAGTGGGACTAGTAGCATATAAATTAGCCCCACCTTATTAGTTAGATAAGATTCACAATGTCACATATGTGTTGATGCTTAAGAGGTGCAAATTTGATCCATCCCATGTCATTCATGTAGAAAATATAGAAGTACAGTCATATCTGACATATAAAAAAAATGAGTAGCTATTATGGAAAGGAATGTAAAGCAACTTAAAAATAAACAAACAACTCTAGTAAAGGCTTTTTGGCATAGTCATTTGGTAGAAGAGACAACATGAGAAAGCAATAGCTAGTGTCCACAACTATTCAAAAGTAACCAATCAAGTATGATTTTGAGGACAAAATCCTTTAAAGGGGAGATGGTAGTAACATTTGCCAGTTTAGGCCCCGGCCGAATGCGTATTTCTTAATTGAATGCATCAAAACAATATAAAATCGAGCACATTTGTGATTGAAACAAAGATTATACAATCAGAGTCTAAATTCAAACTGTGTAGGATTGAAAAAATTAATTACGAAAATGTGTCGTTGAATTTTGTATGAAAACCAAGAAAATGAGCTAAACTGAAAATACAAGATTTTTACTTTGTCAGCAAGTCACAAATTGATAACACTGGGATGTAAAGAATATTAAGGTGAGTCTATCAGTATAATTTTGTGTTCAAATTCCAATGTTTAGAGTATATAAAAGCTAATAACTAAAATTTGAGGTGCAGTTCCGTAAGAATATTGGGAAACATAATTTTCGCTTTAGTAGACTGATCATGAAATTGAGGAGGCCAGTATGTAGTATAAATTATACCATGAATATTAGCATATTTAATTGCAAGAGATTAATTTGTTTAGGGGTTAAAATTGAAGAAACAAGAATATAAGGTGTAGTTAAATATATATTGTAAAAAATTAAGGATCAATTGTGACATTTACCATAAGATGTGATTAATTAATTAAAATAATAAAAAATAAGGCTTAAGTCACCCGCCACATCTGTTGCATGCATGCTAATCATTTTATTTTAATTTCATATAAAAAGGCTCATCTTCCATCTTCATTTCTTTCTTTCATTTTTCACAAAAACAATTAGCCAAGTTTTCTTTTTCTCCTTTCAACTTCAAATGGTTGGTCATATGTTCCTTCTCCAAACAGAACCTATCACTTATTCTTCTTTCCAATTTCTTTTGATTTTTTTTTGTCTCACAAACATGATCTCACAAGAAAAATTATAGCTTTAAGTTAAGCATCATCTTTCCCTTATAAAATCAAATGAACCTGAGACCATTTTCAAGGGAGTTTGCTTCAGCCAAAGTGGGATTTCAAGGAGAAAGTTTGGAATAGTCTTTAGGCTTGCATGTGGCTTTGGGTGAAGGGAACACCTTGGATGGGCTCTATAGACCATGGGTACAAGGATAGAGAAACTCATAGGCATATTATCATACTTGGTTGAGAGCTTTAGGCTCACTTTTCCTATATCTTTTTTTTATATATATCTTTTCTAATTCTCTTTAATTCTTTCCTTAATACATGACTAAGCCTTCCTTGTTGTGCTTGGTTTTGTGGTAATTTTTTTGGAAGGGACCTAAAACGACTTAGGAGAAGAGTTTAAAAAGGTAACTTATTTTCTTTGTTTCTTCTTTTGGCTAATAACTTATAAGTTCTCTTTTCCCTGTTTCTCCTTATCCATCCTCATTTTTATTTCATTCTCCTCTTTTGTTCATCATAGAATTTGTATCTAAGGTTTTTTTTGTTGTGTGATAGATTCAAGTAGCCTGAGACATGAAAAAGACAAGAAAACCCATTTGTGCTTAGGTTAGTTGAGATACACTTGGTGGAATTGGGTATTGAGTTGATCTCTAAGTCATTTGAGCACAAAAATTACAAGAATCTGAGAGCCCAAGGGATAAAAAAAAAACATTTTAAACCTCGATTGGACTAAACTAAATATATATAATGGAAGAAATAATTGGACAATTATGTTGGAACAAAGTAGGCCAATAGGCATAAGGACCTGAATAGAAATATTCAATTATTTAATTGGACTTATGTGAATAATAAGGATTTCTTTGGAGAGAAATGAAATTTGTAAGGACTAAGTTAGATGTATGTAAGAAGAAAATGATTTTCTTTTTCAATACATAACCCTATTTGACAGAGGCATAGAGAGACTAAAAAGAGAAATTGTAATGTAGCTCCTTAAATCTAAAAATTATAATAGAAATAGAATACAATGGATGAACATGGGATTTGGATTTGTTGAAGGATTGAGGAAAATGTTAGAAGGACCAATGAATTTGTGCAGTGACTATTTAAAATATTTAAGGTATAAAAATATAGACAAATTTTCAGAAAATATTTATGACCTCATGAAACATAACGTAAGGTGTTCCTCAATGTAAGTGAAAGACATGTAATCCTTAATTAGGTTAAAAAACAAAATCTTGAACTAACGTGAGAGACGATGAATTTTATTGTAAAGAATAGTATGTCAGTCATTAAAAGAATTATTACTTCCGAATACTTGAAATTTATTTAAATACTTTTTTTCATGAGCAACAACACATACTCTCATGCCGGATTAATGAAAAGAATCGGTAGACGTGAAAAAAGAATAATACAAGTTTGTACAAATTTTATTGTAATATCCATTATTTTTATTTTTGCTTAATTAAGATTTTTCTTAATTTATATTGTGATTTAATAATTTTATCTGAGTAAAATTTTATTAAAAATATGAGATTTATAAAAATTTACAAAATTGCCCTGAGTATATATATATATATATATATATATATATATATATATATATAGATTTCAAAAATTAAAGTGATAAAAATTCATTTTCTTTCTCATTCTCCCTACACCATCACTATCCACATTCATCAACCAAACGACATTTGATCTTCTCCAAATTCGAACTAGAAGTAGTTCTCCATGTTCTTATCACTCTGACGACGTCTGATTTTCCAAAAACTGACCGAATTTTCAGGATTGGAGAGGAGAAAGTTGGATTTCGGGCCTGCTCTTCCATTTTTCCTATTTCCCGACTTTTTTTTCTCAAATATAACATGGAAAATGGACTCAGGACACTGAAAAACCTTGATCTATGTAATTTGAGCTCCATAAATCATAGTTTGAAGGCTGATCGAAGCCAGAATCTATCGCTGAAGCCGTTGCAAATTTTTGAAGATCTACATATTTCCAGCCATTTTCGTGCCACAAAACTTATATATTTGGACTCCTCACACCTCAAGCTTTCTTTTAGTATCATCTGATAGTTAATCCGCCGCCAGCAAAAAATTTCTAGTGATCGAACTCCCGCAATCACTGATCGGGTAATTTGGATAGAATTTTCAGCTTGTTAAACCGAGTTATCCGGTACAAACCACACCTCCTATTTTTTTTTAGATAGTGAGATATGAATTTATTTGTAAAGTTTAAATATATTTTTATTATTAAAGTGATTAATTAATTTAGTTGAATTGTATGATTAATTGCATAATTATTGGAGTTTATTAGAGATTATTTGGTGAATAATTGGATTTTATATTATTAAATGGAGGTGATTATTAGTTAAGTTAGAATATTAATATATTAGGTAATTAAATTAATAATCGAGGATTATTAATTATGAAATTATTTTATATGTTGATCTAGTGTATTATATATTGGGAGACCTGAAAGTATTGAATTATATTAAGATGAGTTAAAGTTATGATATGAATATATTTGAAATTTCTTTGAAGCATTTTTTAAATTAATATGAATTTTTAAAAGGAAAAAGGGGAATAAATTGCGGAAAATAGTGTGGAGGAAAAATAAAAAAATAAAATATTATAAAGAAAAATAATATTTAAAATTTTTAGTTGCACGGAAAAACGTATTGACGACCAAAACCGTGATCTATTCGTTAAATACGCATAATGAGAAAAATTCTAATTATAGAATTTCGAGATATATGAGAGTGGAGAATCGTCAAAAAATTTAAATCTTGTTAGATTTTGCATCGTGTGAGGTTCAGTAGCTAATTGAAATTGTCTATCTTTAGGCACCATCTCGAGATAAAGGAAAAAAGTCGGTAGACACCAGCAAAGCATAACGAGGTTAGTGCAATTGTCCTTATAATATTAGCTATATATATATATTTAAGTAATTAAAGAAAATCGGTAAAGTATGAAGTAATAAGGAAATTTTTAGATTCAAATGATTTATGATATTACATTAAATATATTTTATGCGAAAATTTTGAGTTTTTACAATTATTAAGTTTGAAATATCTGATTTGTGTTTCAGAAAATTTAAAAGTTAAATATACTTTATGATAATATTTATTTTGGCATGAAAATAATATTTATCGATTTTAAGGAAAATGATTGAGAAATGAGCTATAAAGTATTTTTGTGGAGATTATTCTTATACTTTGAAATGCAAAAATGAATTGAATTATGAATATGAGAAATTGTGCCCACATATTAGTCTAGACGTGAATTAGGGT
Organism: Triadica sebifera; assembly: GCA_023653625.1. Lineage (NCBI taxonomy): Eukaryota > Viridiplantae > Streptophyta > Magnoliopsida > Malpighiales > Euphorbiaceae > Triadica > Triadica sebifera. Next base: position 5,779,569 of record JALBGG010000023.1, on the reverse strand, counting down.
ATTGTTGGCATGCCAATAGGGTAGAAATTACGGTCCTGTGTATTTCTGTGGACCAATGAAATATTATGATCCTATGCATTTTGTGGATCACCTGATACATTTTTCAGTCCTATAGATTTCTGTTGACTAAGTAATATTATATTTGGATCATGTGCATTTTTATGGATATTGAGTTGATATATGATACTCATTTGATTCTCTAGAAGCAAATCTAGGATGTTATAATATGTGGGTATATGAAAAAGACATTATTAAGAAATCAGAGATATTATGTATCATGAATTCAAATGGATAAAGCAAAATGATATTATATTATTACCTTGAAGAAAATGGATTTAAATTTTGAATTGGTTTCACTTTAAATTTATGTTTTATTTTAATGACTGTTATTATAAGGCTTTTGCACTACTGAGTTATATACTAAGCGCGATAGTTTGTTTTCTCTCCCGTATGTTACAAAAGTAGCTAACAACATCTAGACTTATAGATAAGAGATGCTGATTGGTGGATCCATATGATGGAGTCTAGCAGTAGCAGCGGCAGCCACCTTGAGCGGGTTGGTCTTCTTATTGTATTTTGATATATATACAAGTTTTTAAAATTTCATTATGGCATGTATATACATATGTAAAAAAAAGGTTGTAATTAGAGTGTGTAAGTATAATATTTTATTCTATATATTTTAAATTTTTTATATTAGATATGTTTAAAATAAAAAAAAAATATTTTTGAAAATATGTTTATTTCCTATAGCAATGTAGCATTCCCTTACCCTACTAATCGTTAATAGTGTATGAAATTGCTACTAAGCTCATTGTTTTTATAAAATAACCAATTCTCAAATTGTTGTTGTTTTTTTTTTAATTTTCGAGTTTATTATCAGCAGAATATTTCTTACTATATTTCTCTTTTTTTCATTAAATATGAAACTAGTGATGTAAATATTTTGATTTAAACGAACTCATTCATTAAACCATAATATTTAGAAATACATTTACATTAATACCAAATATAAAAATTATAAAATTTACTTCTTATAAATCCTACATGCCACAAATTTACACCAAAAGAAATTCTTAAATTTTAATTTTTACAATAAAATTTCCAAAACATAGAAAAATAAAATAAACTGCTGCAATCTGATATTGGGATTTTCCTTATTTTCGGTCGCCCTAATGTAACAGCTACGTCTATTTATCTGCACGTGAAACACATGCTAAGCTACTAACTTAGTGGTACGATTGATAAGTATCCAATAATTATATAAATATTTCCAAAATAAAACTGTAAAAACTACAATTAATTTACTAAGCATGCCAAAATATCCAAATAGTATCAAAACTATTTATGTCATGCCAAAAATATGCAATTCATTAATTATAACATTTAATTCATTAAGCATGCTTGAAATTGTTTAACAATACAAGTTATACAATTTAAAATATCAATTTAATAATTTACATTTTTTTCTATTATTTATTTGATAGTCCACGACATCTTAGACTGGAACTAAATACTAAATATAAGATTTTTGCTCTCCGACAGTATACTCATTGCCTACTTAATTATTTTATAATTCGGCGTTTAATGCCTACTTTTTCAGCAATAACTCAGCACCTTTTTGGTGCCTACATAATTCCGAACTCAGCACTATTTCTTAGTGCCTACGTAAATTAAATCTCAGCACTATTTTCTAGTGCCTACATTTCTACCCTTTTATTGGCATGCCAACTTATCCTAATTTCTAGTTCTCAACTAGATGTTATAGGGCTTAATTATATTTGTTACCTTTATTATTGTTAAACCTTGAGGGGTATTTCCGTCATTTTGATAATAACAAATAATATAGCAATATTGTATTTAACATACTTGTTTTTGTAAGTATATTATACAGGAAATGGATTAAAATAGCAAGAATGGAGAATTGGAAGAATAATCCTTGAGAGACAAAATTCAAGTAGTAGCATGTTCACTGCCGTGACTCTAGGAGTCACTCATGTGAAGGAAACTAACCGTTACCAAAACCAACATTTGAAGTTCACGGTCATGAAGGAAAAACAAACCGTGAAGTAAGCATTTCAGTCACCCCCGTGAAGATTCATGCAATTTCATCTAAAGAGCTTCACGACCAGAGTCACCACTTGGATCACGGCTGGGAAGATTGTCACGCCCGTGAAAGAGTATGTCATGCCCGTGACTCAATATGTCAAAACATTCCAGAAAGCTTCACGACCAAGGTCACCACTTCAGTCACGGCTTGGGAAGAACTGTCACCCCCGTGACAAGTATAGTCACGCCCATGAACAATGAAAGAGAAAAATGTCAGGCGCGATTTTTTGGTTGGTACAATGGCTAGTTTCTTATTTAATGTATCCCAACGGCTATATTCAGCCATGGGAGTATAAATGAGAGTCATTTATGCATTAAGAACAAGAGAATGATAAGAAAAACAAAAGAATAACATATACTTCGAATTTAATTCTTATTACAAGCTATTTGTACTTTCATACTTTGAGAACAAATCTATTCTCTGTAAAAATCTTCTTGCTCCTCATATTTGAGCAATTAAGATTTATAAGTGGTTCTCTCTGTAATCTTTACTCAAATGAGCTTTGGGTATTTCTGGGTTAAGAGTAGAACACTTGTAAGGGTTAGTTGTGTGAACCTCCAAAACACAAATTAAAAGGTTGTTTGTGTGAGCCTGTAAAACACAAAGTGAAGGTTGTTTGTGTGAGCCTGTAAAACACAAAGTGAAGGTTGTTTGTGTGAGCCTGTAAAACACAAGGAATTGGTTATTGTGTGAGCCATTAAAACACAAGGGATATCTGGGTTAGGTGTGAGCCATTGTGAGAAACACCATAGCTATTAGTGAGCTTGTAAAACTCCATTGTAACACTTAGTGTGTTAGTGAAACTCCCAATTGCGATTGGGGAGAGGAGTAGGGTTTGTTAACACCCGAACCTCTATAAATCTTTGTGTCTGATTTTCTCTATCCCTCCTAAAATTAATTATTTATTTCCGCACTTTAAAGTTTAATTTTTTTTAAAACTCCAATTCAACCCCCCTTCTGGGCTTAATATCTGAGCAACAATTATTATTTACATAAATTATGTAGGTAACACTAATATAAATTCCATATAAATGTAATAATTCACATTAAATATTTTACAACCTCATACTTACTCATTTAATCATTATAATTATAAGAAAAGTAAAATAATATATTTTTCTATCACAAACTTCCACAATCAATACATATATACAAGCTGCCCAATTCTGGACGACATTTCTGCTTTATATTGTCCTGTATTTTTTTATCCATTTTTAGATGACATTTGGACAAGTAATCAACTAAAAAAATATATTTACATGTCGTATCTTTAATTTTCAACTAGAATTATATTAAACAGAAGTTTTTAGAAAAGTTATGAATTTTTCTCTAAGATACGTTCATTCCAATCTGCCAATTGGACAAATTTTTAGTTTGAATTTTGAGTCAATTTTTCACCTAATTTCAGATATATGTAGGTCTAATAGTCTAAATGAAAGTTGAATTCCTATGTCTTAGCTTTCCAACTCAATAAGAATTACTTAAAAATCATTTCCAGAACTCAAGTTATGACTCGAAAAGTAGACATTGTTCATAAGATGAATTTTCCAGCACTTCAATTAATTTCTACAATTTCTATCTTCATGCATCAACCTCATATTCAAATTTTTATTTCCACATTCATGACATTATTTAATCAAAATATCACGATTTACATACACAATTACACATAATATCACAAAATAAAAAAAAATCACATTTTTCCTATTGAATATTTGCTAAATGTACATACCTCATAAAATTTACTTCTCTTCACTTTTCTCTTCTTCTTAGTTAGCTTTTTTCTTGCCCTCACTTTCTCTTTGATTATGGTTCAAAGATTGTTCACATTCTTGTCCTAACAACAAATTTTAAACTAATTAAGCACTAATCACACTAATCTATCCTTAATCATCATTACCATAACAATCACCCTAAATTACTAACTTTAATGGTAACTAATCCTAAAATCAAAGAAAAGAGAAGAAGAAAAATGAGAAAATGGAAGATCTAATCTCACCTTTGTAGATCTTCAAAATGATGAAAATTTTCCTTCTTTTTTTCTCTTCCTTTCTTCTTTCCTCTTCTTTAGTTTTGCTCACTTAGCTTCTCTTTCTTGTTGATCTTACTAATCCCACCCTTTTTCCATCTAACTTTAGCTTTGACTAAAGAAAAACAAAAGATCAATGAGGGAGGGTCACGGCTACAAGGAGAAGAAAGGGAGAGAGTTTCCTTTGGTTAAAATGAGGAAGAAGAAAAATAATGACCAAAAAGTAGAGTGACTTTTTATAGTTGGATTAGGTGGGTGGTTAAGATTAATAGATAATCTTGTCCCCCATTGGTCCATTAACTTAAATCACTCTTACTTTATTTTAATCCAAAGAATATTCCTTTCCTTAGATAAAGAATGTTTTATTTTTATGCCTTCTTAAAATATTTATGCCAAAAACACTGCAATTTCCAATTTCGTTCAGTGAAAAATTATTTTTTTTTCTAAATTTTAATTTTGAACTTTAAAATTCTAAATTAATAATATCGAAAATATTTTTCTCATATTTTATTGTTATTTTAATTTTTTTTTCATGTCTGAAATTAGACCTCAATCGGTTCCGCAAACTGAATTTCAGTTAACCGCAATCGTGGCCTAAATTATCGGGCATTACAAACACTTCTTATCCATCCAGTATATGGATGGGTGTATGGAAGGGTAAGGAGTGTTACAATTTTATTGGTATCAGAACAAAATTTAGGCGGTTCTAGGGTAGTAAGGGGTGGAATCAAGATTGTCTGCTCATACATTGGATTTTGAAAAATGATTTGAATGTATAAATATAACTGTTATTGCTTCCTAATATGGACCCCTGCTGTGCTTTATAGGGTGATAAATTCCAATTACAAAGGGTTGGAGAAGAGACCCCAGATACTTATGAGCCACTTAACACTAACGCTTCATACCCTTCATCCCAATAGTGGATAGTTGAGGGTAGTGCATCCACCTGTAGATCTGATAGACCACATAAATATGAGAGACATGCTCCATTTTTAGGTTCAGCTAAAGAGGAGCTGTTAGAGGATATGGTTGAGATCTTACAACATTCTGCCAGACCAGCAACTACTAATATGAGTTTTGAGAGGCTTGAAAAGTTAGGAGCTCCGGATTTTTATAGCCACAAGGAGGATGATGCGGTAGTTGCAGAATATTGGCTGGAGATGGTAGATAAAGTGTTTCAGCAAATGGATTGCACAATTCGAGAAAAATATAGATATGTGGAGTCTTTACTATAGGAAGGGGCTTACGATTAGTGGAAGACAATATTGTAGCGCCTTCAGACACTTGATCCACCTTCATGGAAAATTCTTTTTGGAGCAGTTCAGGGAGAAATACATTCCTAAAGTTTATACTGACCAAAAGAGACAAGAGTTTCTTGATCTCCGGTAGGGTGATATGTTTGTGACTAAGTATGAGAAGGAGTACACTCGCCTTAGTAAGTATGCAGGAGGTGTCATTAGTGATGAGATTGACATATGTGGGAGATTCAAGATGAGGCTTCGATCGCATATCAAAACAAGATTTGTGGGGTCTCAGATTAAAGACTTCACCATCTTAGTCACAACAACAGAGGCAGTAGAGGAGGTAGTTGCTGTAGAGTGGAAGACTATAGCCCAAAGCTAGAGTAAGGGATCTTTTTATTAGCAGAGTGCAAGTTCTTCAGCCAGTAAGAAAGCTAGGTTTTTTGGTGGTCAATTTCAGAGCGAATTTAGAGGTTTAGGTGCACCAGCCTAGCGGGGCCAGCCCATAAGACAATCACCATCGATTGCTAGTACACCAAGCACAGTTAGGGGAAGACCCGCTGCATCTATAGCATGCCAACAATGTGGTAGGTATCATGGTGGTGAGTGTTGGCTACATCCAGAGATTGTTTCATTTATGGGGTGACAGGCCACTTCAAGAGGGATTGCCCATACCAAGATCAGAGTGCAGAGCTTATGGGGGCAAGACCGGTTTTGACACAAGGATCAGTACCTACTAGAGGCTGAGGCTAAGGTCAGATTAGGGGAGGTTAGACTGGATCACTGCAAGCCAAGTCGGAGACTATTTGTAGGCCAAGGGGTACCACATCACACTTGCCACAGCATATGCCATAAGAGCACGAGAGGAGCATAATGCTCTAGATGTTATTGTTGGTAAATTTTCTTTACTTGGTTTTGATATATATGCTTTAAGTGATATCGGGTCTATACATTATTACATATGCACGACACCATTACTTGGGGAACATTTAGATATTGAGAGCTTAGATTATGATATAGTGGTGACGAATCCCTTAAGTCATAGTGCCAGGGTTAGCAAAGTGCACCGACAGCTACCCTTAGTATGTCAGGGTGAGCTACATCCCGCAGATTTGATTGAGCTACCATTTCATGAATATGATGTCATATTTGTTAGAGCAGTGCTCTAAAGGCAATCACCCTTAGCACTTATTGTACAAATTTATTTGATTAATAAAAGACTTTTTCATTAATTTGATGTTAATTTGATATATGAATTGATAAGTGATCTTAAATCAATTAATGAAGTCTTTGATACATAACATAGCATGAAGGAAATTATAATGAGATCATGATATTGAGATTCTTATCATGTGTAATTATGTTAGTATCAAAATTATCCCTAGTCATAGGATTAATGAGACGAGACATTATTAATCCAGACAGACTAGCATATGTTACACTCCTTGATTGGATCGAGTAGTACATCTCATAATTTATAAACATGAGATGCTTAGAGTTAACATGTGGATGCTTGCTAAGTGTAGCTAAGTACATTGGATGACCAACTATGAGACAATCATACGGATAATCTATTCAAATGTCAATGATAGTTGCATCATAGCAATGGTGCAAGTATCCTTAGACTTGAGGTACTGAAGGATATCTTGAATATTGATTCTGTATTTTGACATTATTCCTTGTTGCCTAAGAGAGGTAGCTCATAGGGTGGTGATTGGATACAGCTTGGGGTATTCGAAGGTAATTGGGTAGCCAACAAAGGATTCACCACTCTTAAAAGAAGAAGTGTATACCCATGGCCTCTCGTCATTGTCATTATGCAGGAATCTCTAGCCGGAGTGGAAATGTCATAAAAATTGTCTTCAATGACATATCTAATAGAGTAATCAGCCTCAAGGACAAGAACTAATATTATTTGGACTAGACATGACGCAGTCAGTCTAGTGGGAGTTGACACATGTCCATACTCTGAACGAAGTGGGGTATAGATTGGTGAAAGGAATAATTTCACATAAATTGTCTATGGAAAGGTTCGTAGTCAAACCACTGACTTTCGGGGCAATTGGGGGTCATGATGTGTTGCTAGATACCACTTATGACCTACTTAAATTAATTGTTAATTTATGTGGCCAACATAACCGGAAACCTAGTGGGTCACACGCAATGAAGATATGGAGAATGAGTAAAATGGTATTGGATAGGATCCGAAATATGAGAGAATTATTTTAGGATGTATCGCGATGAGATCGCACGAAAAAATCATTCGGGAGTGTCACGGTCCCACACGGGCCCGTGCGGGCCCGGCAGGCTGCTGGCCTGCCTTGCGGGCCAGCTGGGCTGCCCAGCAGTAGCCCGTAGTAGGCCCAACACGCCTGCAGCTTCCATCCATTGGCGAACGGCTGTAATTGGCCATAATTATGCCAATTATGAGTAATTACTATTCATTAGTTTCCATTTTCTCAATTTTGACTTTTTATCTTATTTTTGAATTTGATTCAAATTGAAAAGACATAAAATGGCAGAAAATAGACATAAAAATATTTTCAAGACACAACAAAAATTCTTTCAAGAACACTTTCAAAGCTAGCATTTTAAATTTGTTCAAACCATTTTATCTTGATAGTTTCTTCTTCATTCTTTGTGTGGATTATTATGAGAGACATCCTAGTGTGGATTTTTGTTGTTTACTAACCTAACAAAGTGAAGATTTGAAGAACAAATAAAAATTACAAGGTATAATTTTTAACATTTACATTTATATAAATTAGTTTTAATGGTACAAGTATGATATTTTGTTTTGGGTTTTGAAAAATTTTATTTTTCACTGCATTTATGAATATGATCCATTCTTCAAAACCCAGCATTGGTATCAGAGTCTCTTTGTATCCAATAAAATTAATTTTAATTGAAAGTGCAATAGGATTGCATATTTTTGATGATTTTTGGTCAATAAGATTTGAAAAATTGAAATTAATTTGTAAAATATAATTTACACATTTTTCTTTCTTTAATCTGATCATGGGATGATTAAGAATGATTATTTTGATTGAAAAATGTTTGAATGTGATTCAAATAATTAATTTCGAATTTATTTCAAAAATGCCTAAAATTGCCTTGTTTATGAACATGTGTTGTTATTTGGCTTAATTGATGGGGCTGGTTGCATTTTTCTTGTAATTTAATTATGAAAAATATTATTTATACATATTGAGAATATGTTTATACCTCTAGAAGTTTCCAATAATTAATTAAAAAGTATTTTAATTATTGTTTCAAACAAACACAAAAATAGGACTGTTTTAGCTTACTTAGTGGGGCTATTTTGTTTGATTTTTTTGTATGTGTTTATTTTATTTCCAACACCTTAAAATAACTTTTATGTGATTACAAATATGTTATTTTGATGTTAGATGCATGCCTAAATTATTTTGCAAGTATTTGAAATTTTAAAAATTCTAGATATCGAATTAGTTATTTTGAGCATCTAAGTGTGTTGGTTCGTTTGTCTTAGTAATTTTGGTTTGTGCCAAAAATATTTTGATGAATTTGAGCTGAGCTAAAGATAATTAGAATGGTAATTTGATGTTCAGGAAATTTTTTAGAATTTTTGGAAATTAATTTTGAATTAATTTAAGCTGTGCAATTATAATTCTAGTATGACTAGAAATTGGTATGTATATTAAAATTAAATTGTTTAATTTTAACATCATAATATTCTGATTTTAAGGAGAATTAATTTTGACTTATTTCTGGAAATATGGAATTTAATTTAATTTTATTAAATATTAAATTCCACTTTAAAATGACATACAAAATTAAATTAACCGAAAGAACACATTTAGGCAATTTCGATTCAAATGTTGAATCGATTTACAAATTGAAATCCAAAAGTTTCATTTTTATTTTGTACATTAGAGAATGCATGTTAGGGGTGTATGAAAAGGCATGATGGATGATTATGGACGTAGGCTCAATTGATTGAGCATGCATAAAATTATTTTGTTTTATGGTAAATAGAGCCTGCGTGTCCCTACCCTTTTTTTTCTTTTTTTTATGTATTTCTCTTCTCATCTTACTCCCCTCAAATGTAAATTGAGGTTTTCTATAATTTAAAAAATGTAATTAGATTACATAGGATTAGGATAGAATGAAGATACAAAGGAGCAAGAACCAAAGGAGATAGTACCATAAACAAGAAGACTTAGAAATAGGAATTTGATTTCTATTTTGGGTTGTAAATTCATGCATATACCTAGGTAAGACCTAATTAATCTCTCTTTGGCTCAAGAGATTGACTTTAGTATGTCCATAATCATGCCATATAGTTAATGTAACTATCTTTATATATCATTGTGATGAATGTATGATATATAAGAGCATGAAATAATAACTTGATGAGACTCAACAAAGAAATCCCTCAGTAAATAAATAATTAAGTCTTACGCCTTCCATTAATATGGGCAGAACCAGAGTTCTTCTAGAGTTAGGTTTGTTGAGTTGCCTCAAGCTCACTCTATAAGAATATGTTCAATCCATTGAAATTAGATTTCACGATTAATAGGTTAGACTTAACCGATATTATTAACTTGTTGGATTTGCCCCAAGGTTAATGTGTATTGGAGGTGAAGTTGGGTTTGTATACATGAGATGTACACATATCAAGAGTCAATAGCCCAATGTATGTGCACACATCAATAAGTTGATAGCACAAGATTCGATAGTTGCATGAATAATGCAATTGGTATGGATTAGATACATACCAACCAAACTAAGGATAGCTTGTTGAGTTGCCTCAAGGTTATTCTTAGCTAGTTGGATATCGACCCACTAGGAGAACTTCCATATAAGTTCTCTCGAGTTCATAGTGAGGGCTATGGATTCGCTATAAAATAGTGGGAGCCATAATGCGATTTATTAAAGACCTAATAAACATGCATTTTATGTACATTCTAACATGTTCTATTTTACATCTAGGTTGCTAGAATCATCATCATGAAAAATGTGAATTTGCAATCGCTAATGGAATCAAATAAGTTGACTGGGCCCAATTTTTTGGATTGGCTAAGGAATCTGAGAATAGTTCTCAAATCCGAAAAGATTGGCTATGTCCTAGATGAGGTACTACCTAATCCCCCTACTGCTACTGCTTCTGAAGATGTTCAGAAGGCATATCAATAGCATTTCGATGATAGTGAGATGGCAAGTTGCATTATGCTTGCTACTATGTCAGCTGAGTTGCAAAAGCAGTATGAGGCTATGGATGCTAATTCCATAGTATACCATCTAAGAGAGCTTTTTGATGAGCAAGCACGTTCCGAAAGGTTTGAAACTTCAAGGTTTCTCTTCCGCACTAAGATGGTTGAGGGGACATCTCCAGTGCAATATGCATTGAAGATGAATGGCTATATTGAGAGGTTGGCCACCTTGGGATTTATGTTGGACCATGAATTAAGTATTGACTTAATTATAACTGGTTTTTCTGATAGTTATTCACATTTTGTGCTTAACTATAGGATGAACCAAATCTCTACTACTATTCCTGAGCTGATTAACTTGCTTAAAACAGCTGAGCCATCTGTCAAGAAGGATAAAAAGGTTATGAAGCTGGTGGACTCTTCAAGTTCTAAAAGGAAGAACCTTAAGAAAAAGAAGAAGTCCATGAAGTCTAAGGGAGGCATGGTCAAGAAAAAGGCCAAGGAGATTGCTCCAAAATGGACATGTTTCCATTGTGGGAAGGATGGCCATTGAAAGAGAAACTGCAAGGCTTACTTGGAGTCCTTGAAGAAGAAGGCATCTGATGCCCCATCTACTTCAGGTATTTTTGTCATTGAAATTAATATTATTTCCAATAATAATATATGGGTATTAGATACCGTTTGTGGCTCACACATATGCACTGATATGCAGGGCCTAAGGAACAGTAGAGAGCTCAATAAGGGAGAGTCAGACCTACGCGTTGGAAATGAAGGAAGGGTTGTTGCATTAGCTATAGGAACATATGTATTGACCCTCCCTAGTGGGCTTATATTAAATTTGGAGAATTGCTATTATGTACCTGCTTGGACGAAAAACATTATTTTTGTTTCAAGTCTAAGTAAAGATGGTTTCCTTTTAGCTTTTAGTAACAATTGTTGTTCTATTATGTTGAATGGAAATTTTTATGCTAATGGTACATTATGAAATTGAATATACATATTAGATATGTCAAATCCAATTTTAAACATCAATGATAATAAAAAGCAAAAACAAGATATGTTGAAATCATCTTATTTATGGCATTATCGTCTTGGTCATATAAGTGAGAAACGCATGGCTAAGCTACACAGAAGTGGTAGTTTGGGGTCATTTGATTATGAATCATATGACACATGTGAATCTTGTTTACTAGGCAAGATGACTAAATTACCCTTTAAGGTAAAGGGTGAACGTGCTAATGGACTTTTAGACTTAATACATTCAGATGTATGTGGTCCAATGTCTGCACACGATAGAGGTGGTTTCATCTACTTTATTACTTTTATCAATGACTACTCACGATATGGATATGTGTATCTTATGAGATACAAATCTGAAGCTTTTGAAAGGTTCAAAGAATTAAAACAATTCAATCATATCGAGGAGGTGAATACTGAGCCAAGAGTTTCTAGATTATCTTAGGGATAATGGGATTTTATCTCAATGGACTCCACCTTACACTCCACAACAGAATGGTGTGGCTGAAAGAAGAAACCGAACCTTGTTAGACATGGTAAGGTCTATGATGAGTTTTGCGGAATTGCCTAAATCCTTTTGGGGTTATGCACTAATGACTGCCATTTATATATTAAATGGAGTTCCTTCAAAGTCAGTTGATGTTACTCCGTATGAGATATGGTATAACAAGAGGCCCACATTTTCTTACATGAGAATTTGGGGTTATCCTGCTTATGTGAAGCGGACATTGTCAGATAAGCTAGAAGCTAAGTCTGACCGATGTCTGTTTGTTGGATATCCAAAAGCATCATATGGATATTAATTTTACCACCCCTTGGAACAAAAGGTTTTTGTTTCAAGACATGATATCTTTTTAGAGAGAGAATTCTTTCTAAAAGGAGATAGTAGGAGCAAAATTGAACCTGAGGAAGTTCAAGATGCTCAAACCGATGTTGATCAACTGCCTGAACCCGAGCTTGTTACTCATACAGATGATATAACAGCTCAACCTTCTGAAGCACAAGAGCTTCTTAGGTTAAGTAGGATACGTACTGTTCCAGAGAGATATGGATTTCTCATTAGTGAACAGAACGATGTATTGCTCATAGAAAATGATGAGCCTACAACCTATGAAAAGGTTCTGAATAGTTCAAAATCTAACAAATGGCTTCAAGCCATGAAGTCAGAAATGGATTCCATATATGAAAACCAAGTATGGACTTTGGTTGATCCATCCGAAGGAATAAAGCCTATAGGGTGCAAGTGGGTTTTTAGAAAGAAAACTGACATGGGTGGTAATGTGATTACCTATGAAGCTAGACTTGTTGCAAAAGGTTATCGTCAAAGACAAGGAATTAACTACGATGAAACTTTTAGCCTAGTAGCTATGCTTAAATCCATAAGGATACTCCTAGCCATTGCTACTCATTATGATTATGAGATATGGAAAATGGATGTGAAAACAACTTTCCTTAATATAAATCTGACTGAGGATGTGTACATGACACAACCAGAAGGTTTCATATCCAAAGATGGAAAAAAGGTATGTAAGCTTCAAAGAACCATTTATGGATTAAAGCAAACATCCAGGAGTTGGAATATTCGGTTTGATGAGACAATCAAACAATTTAGTTTCTTACAAAATCCGGATGAACCTTGTGTCTACAAGAAGGTTAATGGGAATGCAATCGTATTTTTTGTGTTATATGTAGATGACATATTGTTAATGGGAAATGATGTCTCAGCCTTACAATCAGTCAAAATTTGGTTATCCAAGAATTTCTCTATGAAAGACCTTGGAGAAACAGTCTATATTTTGGGGATAAAGATCTATAGAGAGGATCTAAAAGATTGCTTGGTCTTTCATAGTCTACATACTTATATAAGATGCTAAAGAGGTTTAACATTGAGCAGTCCAAAAGGGGATATATTCCCATGACCCATGGGGTTACTCTCTTAAAGTCTTTGTGTCCAAAGACACAAGATGAGAGGACACACATGAGTTTGATTCCATATGCTTTCGCTATAAGATCAATCATGTATGCTATGATATGTACAAGACCCGATATATCATATGCTCTGAGTGTCATGAGCTGATACCAATCGGATCCTGGTGAGGGTCATTGGGTGGCTGTCAAGAATATCCTTAAGTAATTAAGAAGAACTAAGGATGTATTCTTGGCATATGGAGATGGAGATCTTATTGTGAGCAGGTATACTGATGCCAGCTTCCAATATGACAAAGATAACTCAAAATCTCAGTCAGGTTATATATTCACACTAAATGGTGGAGCAGTTAGTTGGAAGAGTTCCAAACAGGAAATGACTGCTGATTCCATAACCGAAGTAGTGTACATTGCAGCTTCTGAAGCAGCAAAGGAAGCAGTTTGGATAAAGAAATTCATCATAGAACCTGGAGTGGTTCCCAACATTATTGAGTAATTACGCAAGCAAAGGAGCCACTGTCTCATCAGATATCCAAAAATGTACTCAGAAGATAACATTAGATTAGAGAAATCATTGGTAGAAATGATGTAAAGATAGAAAGAGTGCCCATTGATCTGAATATTGCTAATCCCTTAACTAAGTCACTTCCCCAGAAGAAATATGATTCTCATGTAGTCGCCTATGGAATTAAATACAAAGGCGATTGGCTTTAGTGTAAGTGGGAGCTTGTTAGAGGAGTGCTCTAACGACAATCACCTTTAGCACTTATTGTACAAATTTATTTGATTAATAAAAGGCTTTTTCATTAATTTGATGTCATTTGATAAATGAATTGATAAATGATCTTAAATTAAAAAATGAAGTCCTTGATACATAACATAGCATGAAGGAAATCATGATGAGATCATGATATTGAGATTCTTATCATGCATAATTATGTTAGTACCAAAATTATTCCTAGTCATAGGATTAATGAGACGGGACATTATTAATTTAGATAGACTAGCACATGTTCTACTCCTTGATTGGATCGAGTAGTAGATCTCATAATCTATAAACATGAGATGTTTAGAGTTAACATGTGGATGCTTGCTAAGTGTAGCTAAGTACATTGGATGACTAACTATGAGACAATCATATGGATAATCTATTCAAATGTCAATGATAGTTGCATCATAGCAATGGTGAAACTATCCTTAGACTTGAGGTACTGAAGGATATCTTGAATATTGATTCTGTATTTTCACACTATTCCTTGTTGCCTCAGAGAGGTAGCTCATAAGGTGGTAATTGGATACAACTTGAGGTATTCGAAGGTAATTTGGTAACCAACAAAGGATTCACCACTCTTGATAGAAGGAGTGTATACCCATGGCCTCTTGTCGTGGTCATTACTCAGGAATCTCTGGCCGGAGTGGAAATGTCATAAAGATAGTCTTCAATGACATATCTAATAGAGTAATGAGCCTCAAGGACAAGAACTAATATTACTTGGACTAGACGTGACGTAGTCAGTCTAGTGGGAGTTGACACATGTCTATACTCTGAACCAAGTGGGGTATAGATTGGTGAAAGGAATAATTGCACTGAAATTGTCTATGGAAAGGTTTGTAGTCAAACCACTGACTTTCCGGTCAATTGGGGGTCATGATGTGTTGTTAGATACCACTCATGACCTGCTTAAATTAATTGTTAATTTAAGTAGCCAATATAACCGGGAACCTAATGAGTCACACGCATTTAAGATATGGAGAATGAGTAAAATGTTCTTGGATAGGATCCAAAATATGAGAGAATTATTTAAAGATGGATCGCGATGAGATCGCACAAAAAAATCGTTCGGGAGTGTCACGGGCCCGTACGGGCCTGCGTGGGCTTGGCAGGCTCCTGGCCAGCTGGGCTACCCAGCAGCAACCTGCAGTAAGCCCAGCATGCCTGCAGCTTCCATCTGTTGGCAAACGACTGTAATTGGCCATAATTAGGCCAATTATGGCCAATTACTATTCATTGGTTGCCATTTTCTCCATTTTTGGCTTTTCATCTTATTTTTGAATTTGATGCAATTTGAAAAGACATAAAATGGCAGAAAATAGACATGAAAATATTTTTTGTAAAAAAAATATTTTTAAGAGAACAAAAATTCTCTCAAGAACACTTTCAAAGCTAGCACTTTGAAGTTTTTCAAACCATTTTCTCTTGATAGTTTCTTCATGCTTCCCGTATATTATCATTAGAGACATCCTAGTGTGGATTGTTGTGGTTTGCTACAACCCAACAAAGTGAAGATTTGAAGAAAAAATAAAAATTGCAAGGTATAATTTTTAACATTTACATTTATATAAATTAGTTTTAATGGTACAAGTATGATCTTTTGTTTTGGGTTTTGAAAAGTTTTATTTTTCGCTACGTTTATGAATATGATTCATTCTTCAAAACCCAACATTATTAGGGATGAATTGGTTAGATCGGGGCAGTAATGGATTGTGATGCCAGAAAGGTAATTTTTAAGAAGTATAAGTGTAAGGATAAAGTGGTACAAGATATTAGAATGAAGATGCCATCTAATGTTATTTTTACTATAAAGGCTCATAGGTTGATCACAAAGGGCAATGAAGTTTATTTTGCATATGTAGTTGATACTAGGAAGGAGAGTTCAAGGCTTCAAGACATTCCTACAGTTTATGAGTTTCCTAATGTGTTTCCTGAGGATTTGCCAGGATTGCCTCCGGACAGGGAGATAGACTTTGCCATTGAGTTGCTACCTGGTACTGCATCCATTGTTAGAGAAGTGCTCTAAAGGCAACCACCTTTAGCACTTATTGTACAAATTTATTTGATTAATAAAAGGCTTTTTCGTTAATTTTATGTTCATTTGATATATGAATTGATAAGTGCTCTTAAATCAATTAATGAAGTCCTTGATACATAACATAACATGCAGGAAATCATGATGAGATTATGATATTGAGATTCTTATCATGTGTAATTATGTTAGTATCAAAATTATCCCTAGTCATAGGATTAATGAGAGGGGACATTATTAATCCAGACAGATTAGCACATGTTACACTCCTTCATTGGATCGAGTACTAGATCTCATAATCTATAAACATGAAATGTTTAGAGTTAACATGTGGATGCTTGCTAAGTGTAGCTAAGTACATTGGATGACCAACTATGAGACAATCATATGGATAATCTATTCAAATGTCAATGATAGTCTCATCATAGCAATGGTGCAAGTATCCTTAGACTTGAGGTACTCAAGGATATCTTGAATATTGATTTTGTATTTTGACACTATTCCTTGTTGCCTCAAGGAGGTTGCTCATAGGGTGGTGATTGGATGTAACATGAGGTATTCAAAGGTAATTGGGTAACCAATAAAGAATTCACCACTCCTGGTAGAAGGAGTGTATACCCATGACCTCTTATTGTGGTCATTACTCGGGAATCTTTGGTCGGAATGGAAATGTCATAAAGATAGTCTTCAATGATATATCTAATAGAGTCTTGAGCCTCAAGGATAAGAACTAATATTACTTGGACTAGACGTGACATATTCAGTCTAGTGGGAGTTGACACATGTCCATACTCTGAACCTAGTGGGAAATAGAATGGTGAAAGGAATAATTGCACGGAAATTGTCTATGGAAAGGTTCGTAGTCAAACCACTGACTTTCCAGTCAATTGGGGGTCATGATGTGTTGGTAGATACTGCTCAAGATGTGCTTAAATTAATTGTTAATTTAAGTGGACAATATAATCGGTAACCTAATGAGTCACACGCATTGAAGATATGGAGAATGAGTAAAATGGTATTGGATAAGATCCAAAATATGAGAGAATTATTTCGGGATGGATCGCGATGAGATCAGATGGAATAATCGTTCGGGAGGGTCACAGGCCTGTATAGGCCCGCACATGATAGGTAGGCTACTGGCCTACCTAGCAGACCAGCTCGGCTACCCAGCAGCAGCCCGCAGCAGTCCCAGCCCGCTGCTACCTCCCACCCGTTGGCCAACGACGGATTTTGGCCTTAATTAGACCAATTATGGCCAATTACTATTCATTAATTCCCCTTTTCTCCATTTTTAACTTTTCATCTTTGTTTTTGAATTTGATTCAAATAGAAAGGACATCAAATGACATAAAATAGATATGAAAATATTTTTTTGTGAAAAAAATATTTTTAAGACACGATAAAATTCTTTCAAAAACATTTTCAAAGCTAACACTTTGAATTTGTTCAAACCATTTTTCTTGATAGTTTCTTCTTCATTTTTTATATGGATTATTATTAAAGACATCCTAGTGTGGATTGTTGTGGTTTGCTACAACCCAACAAAGTGAAGATTTGAAGAACAAATAAGAAATTACAAGGTATAATTTCTAATCTTTATATTTATATAAATTAGTTTTAATGGCACAAGTATAATCTTTTATTTCAGGTTTAGAAAATTTTATTTTTTTGCTGTGTTTATGAATATGATTCATTCTTCAAAGCCCAACAATGGTATCAGAGCCTCCTTGTGTCTATTAAAATTAATTTTAATAGAAAGTACAATGAGATTGCATGTTTTTGATGATTTTGGATCAATAGTTTTTGAAAAATTGAAATTAATTTGTAAAATATGTTTTACACATTTTTCTTTCTCTAATCTAATCATGGGATGATTATTTTGATTGAAAAATGATTTGAATGCGATTCAAATAATTAATTTTTGATTTATTTAAAAAATGCCTAAAATTGCCCTGTTGATGAACATGTGTTGTTGTTTGGCTTAATTGATGGGGATGGTTATATTTTTCTTGTAATTTGATTATAAAAAAATTATTTAGACATATTGAAAATAGTGTTATGCATCTGTAATTTTCCAATAATTAATTAAAAATTATTTTAATTAATGTTTTAAACAAACACAAAAACGGGATTGTTTAAGCATACCCAATGGAGCTGTTTTGTTTGATTTTTTTTTGCATGTGTTTATTTTATTTTCAGCACCTTCATATAATTTTTATGTGGTTAAAAATATGTTATTTTGATGTTAGATGAATGCAAAAATTATTTTGCAAGTATTTAAAATTTTAAAAAATTATACATATCGAATTAGTCATTTTGAACGTCTAAGTGTGTTGGTTTGTTTGTCTTAGTAATTTTGGCTTGTGCCAAAAATTATTTTGATGAACTTGAGCTGACCTAAAAATGAATAGATTGATGATTTGAAGTTCTGAAAAATTTTAGAATTTTTGGAAATTAAGTTTGAATTAATTTATGTTGTGCAATTGTAATTCTAGTATGACTAGAAATTGGTATATATATTAAAATTAAATTGTTTAATTTTAAGATCATAATATTCTGATTTTAAGAAGAATTAATTTTGAATTAATTCTGAAAATATGGAATTTAATTTAATTTGATTAAATATTAAATTCCACTTTAAAATGACATATAAAATTAAATTAACTGAAAGAATACATATATGCAATTTCGGTTCAAACGTTGAATCGTTTTACAAATTGAAATCCAAAATTGTCATTTTTATTTTGTGCATTAGAGAATGCATGTTAGGGGGTGTATGAAAAGGCATGATGGATGATTATGGACTTAGGCCTAATGTGATTGAGCATGCATGAAATTATTTTGTTTTATGGTAAATAGGGTTTGCGTGTCCCTGCCTTTCTTTCTTTCTTATGTATTTCTCTTCTCATCTTACTCCCCTCAAATGTAAATTGAGGTTTTCTATAATTTGAAATATGTAATTAGATTACATAGGATTAGGATAGAATGAAGATACAAAGGAACAAGAAGCAAAAGAGGTGATACCATAAACATGAAGACTTCGAAATAGGAATTTGATTTCTATTTTGGGTTGTAAATTCATGCATATACCTAGGTGAGACCTAGTCAATTTCTCTTTGGCTTAAGAGATTGACTTTCGTATGTTTATAATCATGCCATAAAGTTAATGTAACTATCTTTATATATCCATGTGATGAATGTATGATATATAAAAACATGAAATAATAACTTGATAAGACTTAACAAAGAAATCCCTTACTAAATAAACTATTAAGTCTTATGCCTTCCATTAATATAGGGAGAACCAGAGTTCTTCTAGAGTTAGGGTTGTTGAGTTGCCTCAAGCTCACTCTATAAGAATATGTTCAATCCATTGAAGTTAGATTTCATGATTAATGGGTTAGACTTAACCGATATTATTAACTTGTTGGATTTGCGACAAGGTTAATATGTATTGGAGGTGAAGTTGGATTTTTATACATGAGATGTACACATATCAAGAGTTGATAGCCTAATGTATGTGTGCACATCAATAAGTTGATAGCATAAGATTCTATAGTTGTATGAATAATGCAATTGGTATGGATTAGATATCTACCAACCAAACTAAAGATAGCTTCTGGAGTTGCCTCAGGGTTATTCTTAGCTAGTTGGATATCGACCCACTAGGAGAACTTCCATATAAATTCTCTTGGGTTCATAGTGAGGGCTATGGATTCGCAATAAAATAGTGGGAGCCATAATGTGATTTATTAAAGACCTAATAAACATGAATTTTATGTACATTCTAACATGTTCTATTTTACATATAGGTTGCTAGAATCATCATCATGACAAGTGTGAATTTGAGATCGCTAATGGAATCAAATAAGTTGACTAGGCCCAATTTTTTGGATTGGCTAAGGAATATGAGAATAGTTCTCAAATCTAAAAAGATTGGCTATATCATAGATGAGGCACTTCCTAATCCCCATGCTGCTAATGCTTTTGAAGATGTCCTGAAGTCATATCAAAAGCATCTTGATGGTAGTGAGATGACAAGCTGCATTATGCTTGCTACTATGTCAGCTGAGTTGCGAAAGCAGCATAAGGCTATGGATGCTAATTCCATAGTATTCCATCTAAGAGAGCTTTTTGATGAGCAAGCACATTCTGAAAGGTTCAAAACTTCGAGGTTGCTCTTTCACACTAAGATGGTTGAGGGGACATCTCCAGTGCAATATGCATTGAAGATGAATGGCTATATTGAGAGGTTGGCCACCTTGGGATTTGTGATGGACCATGAATTAAGTATTGACTTAATTCTAACTGGTTTGTCTGATTGTTATTCACATTTTGTGCTTAACTATAGGATGAACCAAATCTCCACCACTATTCCCAAGCTTATTAACTTGCTCAAAACAGTTGAGCCATCTGTCAAGAAGGACAGTAAGGTTGTGATGCTGGTGGACTCTTCAATTTTTAAAAATAAGAACCTTAAGAAGAAGAATAAGTTTATAAAGCCTAAGGGAGGTGTGGCGAAGATGAAGGCCAAGGAGATTGCTCCAAATGGGACATACTTCCATTGTGGCAAGGATGACCATTGGAAGAGAAACTGCAAGGCTTACTTGGAGTCCTTGAAAAAGAAGGCATCTGATGCCCCATCTACTTCAGGTATTTTTGTCATTGACATTAATGCTGTTTTTGATAATAATATATGGGTATTAGATACCGGTTGTGGCTCACACATATGCACTGATATGCAGGGCCTAAGGAACAGTAGACAACTCAATAAGGGAGAGTCAGACCTACGTGTTGGAAATGGATCAAGGGTTGCTACCTTAGCTGTAGGAACATATGTATTGACCCTCCCTAGTGGGCTTATATTAAATTTGGATAATTGCTATTATTTACCCGCTTTTACTAAAATCATTATTTCTGTTTCAAGTCTAAATAAAGATGGTTTCCTTTTAGCTTTTAGTAACAATTGTTGTTCTATTATGTTGAATGTAATTTTTTATGCTAATGGTACATTATGGAATGGAATATACATATTAGATATGTCAAATCCAATTTAAACATCAATGATAATAAAAGGTAAAAACAAGATATGTTGAAATCATCTTCTTTATGGCATTGTCGCCTTGGTCATATAAGTGAGAAATGCATGGCTAAGCTATCCAAAAGTGGTAGTTTGGGGTCATTTGACTATGAATCATATGACACATGTGAAACTTGCTTATTAGGCAAGATGACTAAATTACCCTTTAAAGGAAAGGGTGAACGTGCTAATGGAATTTTAGACTTAATACATTCAGATGTATGTGGTCCAATGTCTACACACGCCAGAGGTGTTTTCATCTACTTCATTACTTTTATCAATGACTACTCACGATATAGGTACATGTATCTTATGAGATACAAATCTAAAGCTTTTGAAAAGTTCAAAGAATTCAGAAATGAAGTAGAGAAACAACTTAGCAAAAGTGTTAAAACACTTCAATCAAATCGAGGAGGTGAATACTTGAGCCAAGAGTTTCTAGATTATCATAGGGATAATGGGATTTTATCTCAATGGACTCCACCTACACGCCACAATACAATGGTGTGGCTGAAAGAAGAAACCGAACCTTGTTAGACATGGTAAAGTTTATGATGAGTTTTGCGGAACTACCTAAATCCTTTTGGGGTTATGTACTTGAGACTGCCATTTATATATTAAATGGTGTTCCTTCAAAGTCAGTTGATGTTACTCCATATGAGATATGGTATAACAAAAGACCCACATTTTCTTACATGAGAATTTGGGGTTATCCTGCTTATGTGAAGCGAACAATGTCAGATAGGTTAGAAGCTAAGTCTGACCGATGTCTGTTTGTGAGATATCTAAAAGCATCATATGGATATCAATTTTACCACCCCTTGGAACAAAAGGTTTTTGTTTCAGGACATGCTATCTTTTTAGAGAGAGAATTCCTTCTAAAAGGAGATAGTGGGAGCAAAATTGAACTTGAGCAAGTTCAAGATGCTCAAATAGATGTTGATCAACTAGCTGAACCCGAGCTTGTTACTCATACAGATGATATAACAACTCAACTTTCTGAAGCACAAAAGCTTCGTAGGTCAAGTAGGATATGTACTGTTCCAGAGAGATATGGATTTCTCATTAGTGAATAGATCGACGTATTGCTCATAGAAAATGATGAGCCTACAACCTATGAAAAAGTTATGAATAGTTCAAAATTTGACAAATGGCTTTAAGCCATGAAGTTAGAAATGGATTCCATGTATGAAAACCAAGTATGGACTTTGGTTGACCCACCCGAAGTAATAAAGCCTATAGGGTGCAATTGAGTTTTCAAAAAGAAAACTGACATGGATGGTAATGTGATTACCTACAAAGCTAAGCTTGTTGCTAAAGGTTATTGTCAAAGACAAGAAATTGACTATGATGAAACTTTTAGCCCAGTAGCTATGCTTAAATCCATAAGGATACTCCTAGTCATTGATACTCATTATGATTATGAGATATGACAAATTGATGTGAAGATAACTTTCCTTAATGGAAATCTGACTGAGGATGTGTACATGACACAACCAGAAGGCTTCATATCCAAATATGGAAAAAAGGTATGTAAGCTTCAAAGATCCATTTATGGATTAAAGTAAGCATCCAGGAGTTGGAATATTCGGTTTGATGAGACAATCAAACAGTTTGGTTTCTTACAAAATCCGAATGAACCTTGTGTTTACAAGAAGGCTAGTGGGAGTGCAACTGTATTTCTTGTGTTATATGTAGATGACATATTATTAATGGAAAATGATGTCTCAGCCTTACAATCAGTCAAAATTTGGTTATCCAAGAATTTCTCTATGAAAGACCTTGGAGAAAAAGTCTATATTTTGGGGATAAAGATCTATAGAGAGGATCTAAAAGATTGCTTGGTCTTTCATAGTCTACATACTTATATAAGATGCTAAAGAGGTTTAACATTGAGCAGTCCAAAAGGGGATATATTCCCATGACCCATGGGGTTACTCTCTTAAAGTCTTTGTGTCCAAAGACACAAGATGAGAGGACACACATGAGTTTGATTCCATATGCTTCCGCTATAAGATCAATCATGTATGCTATGATATGTACAAGACCCGATGTATCATATGCTCTGAGTGTCATGAGCAGATACCAATCGGATCCTGGTGAGGGTCATTGGGTGGCTGTCAAGAATATCCTTAAGTAATTAAGAAGAACTAAGGATGTATTCTTGGCATATGGAGATGGAGATCTTATTGTGAGCAGGTATACTGATGCCATCTTCCAATCTCACAAGGATGACTCAAAATCTGAGTCAGGTTATATATTCATACTAAATGGTGGAGCAGTTAGTTGGAGGAGTTCTAAAAAGGAAACAAATGCTGATTCCATAGCCAAAGCAGATTACATTGCAGCTTCTGATGCAGCAAAGGAAGCAGTTTGGATAAAGAAATTCATAACAGAACTTGGAGTGTTCCCAGCATTATTGATCCAATACAATTGTATTGTGATAATAATGGAGCCATTGCCCAAGCAAAGGAGCCACGATCTCATCAGAGATCCAAACATTTACTCAGAATATACCATTTGATTAGAGAAATCATTGGTAAGAATGATGTAAAGATAGAAAGAGTGCCCACTAATCAGAATATTGCTGATCCTTTAACTAAGCCACTTCCCCAAAAGAAATATGATTCTCATGTACTCGCCTATGGAATTAAATACAAAGGCGATTGGCTTTAGTGCAAGTGGGAGCTTGTTAGAGAAGTACTCTAAAGGCAATCACCTTTAGCACTTATTGCACAAATTTATTTGATTAATAAAAGGATTTTTCATTAATTTGATGTTCATTTGATATATGAATTGATAAGTGATCTTAAATCAATTAATGAAGTCCTTGATACATAACATAACATGAAGGAAATCATGATGAGATCATGAAATTGAGATTGTTATCATGTGTAATTATGTTTGTATGAAAATTATCCCTAGTCATAGGATTAATGAGACGGGACATGATTAATCCAGACAGACTAGCATATGTTACACTCCTTAATTGGATCGAGTAGTAGATCTCATAATCTATAAACATGAGATGTTTAGAGTTAACATGTGGATGTTTGCTAAGTGTAGTTAAGTACATTGGATGACCAACTATGAGACAATCATATGGATAATCTATTCAAATGTCAATAATAGTTGCATCACAGCAATGGTGCAAGTATCCTTAGACTTGAGGTACTAAAGGATATCTTGAATATTGATTCTGTATTTTGACACTATTCCTTGTTGCCTCAGAGAGGTAGCTCATAGGGTGGTGAGTGGATACAACTTTTGGTATTCGAAGGTAATTGGGTAACCAACAAAGGATTCACCACTCTTGATAGAAAGAGTGTATACCCATGGCTTCTTGTCGTGGTCATTACTCAGGAATCTCTGGGCGAAGTGGAAATGTCATAAAGATAGTCTTTAATGACATATCTAATAGAGTAATGAGCATCAAGGACAAGAACTAACATTACTTGGACTAGACATGACATTGCCAGTCTAGTGGGAGTTGACACATGTCCATATTCTGAACCAAGTGGGGTATAGAATGGTGAAAGGAATAATTGCACAGAAATTGTCTATGGAAAGGTTCGTAGTCAAACCACTAACTTTCCGGTCAATTGGGGGTCATGATGTGTTGCTAGATACCGCTCATGACTTGCTTAAATTAATTATTAATTTAAGTGGCCAACATAACCGGAAACCTAATGGGTCACATGCATTGAAGATATGGAGAATGAGTAAAATGGTCTTGGATAGGATCCAAAATATGAGAGAATTATTTCGGGATGGATCGCGATGAGATTTGACGGAAAAATCGTTCAGGGGGGTCACGTGCCTGCGCGGGCTAGACAAGCTACTGGCCAACCTAGCAGGCCAGCTAGGCTGCCCAGAGTAGGCCCAGCATGCTGCTGCCTCCCACCCATTGGCCAATGGCATATTTTGGCCTTAATTAGGCCAATTATTGCCAATTACTATTCATTCATTTCTCTTTTCTCCATTTTTGACTTTTCATCTTTTCTTTGAATTTGATTCAAATAGAAAAGACATCAAATGGAAAAAAATAGACATGAACATATTTTTTTTGTGAAAAAAATAAATATTTTTAAGACAACAAAATTCTCCCAAGAATATTTTCAAGGCTAGCACTTTGAATTTGTTCAAACCATTTCTCTTGATAGTTTCTTCTTCATTCTTCACGTGGATTATCATTAGAGACATCCTAGTGTGGAATGTTGTGGTTTGCTACAACCCAACAAAGTGAAGATTTGAAGAACAAATAAGAAATTACAAGGTATAATTTCTAATTTTATATTTATATAAATTAGTTTTAATGGCACAAGTATGATCTTTTAATTCAGGTTTTGAAAATTTTATTTTTCCGCTGCGTTTATGAATATGATTTATTCTTTAAAGCCCAACACCCATATCGATCACACCGTGCCAAATGGCACCAGGATAGCTTAAAGAATTGAAAGTGTAGTTGCAATAGTTATTAGATAATTGGTTTATTAGACCCCATGTGTCACCTTGGGGTGCACTTGTATTGTTTGTGAAGAAAAAGGATGACACCCTACGACTGTGCATTGATTATAGACAGTTAAATAAGGTGATAGTGAAGAACATATACCCACTGCCACGGATAGATGACCTGTTTGATCAGTTGAAAGGTGCATGGGTATTCTCCAAAAATGATTTGAGATCGTAATATCATCAGTTAAAGGTCAACGAGAGTGATGTGCCTAAGACTGCCATTAGGACTCGATATGGCCACTATGACTTTCTAGTCATGCCATTTGGGCTGACGAACTTGCCGTCAACATTTATGGATCTGATGAATAGGATCTTTATGCCCTATTTAGACCAATTTTTGTAGTTTTCATTAATGATATTCTAGTATATTCTAGGAATAGAGCGGACCATGATCAACATCTTTGAATTGAGCTTCAGACACTACGTGAGAAACAGTTATATGCTAAGCTATCTAAATGTTAATTCTGGCTCGAGGAAGTTGGATTTGTGGGTCACATGGTAGCAGCAGATGTGATCAAATTTGACCCAAGTAAGGTTGAAGCCATTCTCAATTGCAAGCCACCTCGAAATATAACTGAGATACGAAGTTTTCTTAGGTTAGTAGGCTACTATAGATGATTTGTGAAGGGTTTCTCTTCTATAGCCACTCCTATAACACGATTACTTCACAAGGATGTTAAATTGAATGGACCGATAAGTGCCAAGCAAGCTTTGATCGTTTGAAGGCTATATTGACAGAGGCACCAGTTCTGACGCAACCCACTATAGGAAAAATAGTTTATGGTATATAGCGATGCTTCATTGAATGGGTTAGGCTATATACTGATGCAAGAGGGTAAAGTGATAGCGTATGCCTCTAGACAATTGAAGCCATTTGAGAGGAATTATCCTACGCATGATCTAGAGTTAGCAGCTATTGTTTTTGCCTTAAAAATCTGGAGACATTATTTGTATGGAGAAAAGTGTTATATCTATACAGATCATAAGAGTTTAAAATATTTACCCTCACAGAAAGAGTTGAATCTTTGACAGAGATGATGGTTGGAGTTTATTAAAGACTATGACTGTGCATTGACTATCAGCCTAAAAAGGCTAATGTTATGGCCGATGCTTTGAGTCAAAAGACCCTAATAGAGTTAAAGATTCTACCCATATTAATTCAACAGATTAAGGAAGCTCAGAAACATGGTTCTAGGCTCATGAGGATTGGTGAAGTTGTTTCCAATGGGGAAAAGCTTGAGCATTCTGTGGAAGAAAATGGTAATATTCATTTCAAAGGCAGATATTGTGTGCCTGATATGCCAGAGTTGAAGCAAGAGATTCTAAAAGAGGTACATGAGTTGGTTTATGCTATGCATCCTGTCAGTAACAAGATGCATCAAGATTTGAAGCCTTATTATTGGTGGTCGGGTATAAAGAAAGACATTACATAGTTTACTACCAGATGTCTGACATGTTAGCAGGTGAAAGCAAAACACCAATTGCCATCAGGATTACTGCAACCTATTGCCATTCAGGAATGGAAATGGGAAAGAGTCACTATGGATTTTGTGTTAGGACTACCATTGACTCAGAAAAAACATGATGCAGTATGGTTGATTATTGATAGATTGACAAAGTCTGCACACTTCTTGCCAGTTAGAATGGACTATGCATTAGATTAGTTGGCATAATTGTATGTACAAGAGATAGTTCAGCTACATGGAGTGCCCTTGTCTATTATTTCTTATTGAGATCCCAAGTTTATATCCCACTTTTGGAAGAGTCTTTAGGGATCATTAAGTACTTGACTCCACTTCAGTACGACGTTCCATCCTTAGATAGATGGACAATCAAAATAGGTGATTCAATAGCTAGAAGATATGCTTAGGAGCTGTGTGATTGAGTTTATGGGAAGTTGGGATATGTGCTTGCCATTAATGGAATTTGCATATAATAACAGTTACCATACAAGTATTGGCATGGCTCCTTATGAAGTACTGTATGGCAGAAAAGTAGAACTCCAATTTGTTAGACCAAGCTCAATGAAAGAAGGATAGTGGGACCCGATTTGGTTCAGCAAACAGAGGAGAAGATTAGGATTATCAAGGATAGACTTAAGGCAGCCAGTGATAGACAGAAGTCTTATGCAGACTTGGGATGTAGGGACATCGAATACGAGGTTGGTGATAAAGTGTTCCTGAAATTATCTCTCTCGAATAATGCAACGCCCACTAATTAGAGTTTAATTAGAATAAGTATGTGTGATAAATGGAAAAAACATGATAGATAATAGATATTAAAATATATGGAATAAATGACTTAATTAGAAATTAAAATAAATTAAATTGATTGACATGATAAATTTGATTAAATTAGACCACATAATTAAATTGTACTTTTGGTAAAAAAATTAAAGGTACTAGATATAAGTAAATGTGTGAAGATAATGACAATAATTAAAAAAAGGAAAAAAAAAACAGAAAAGTGAACAGTAAAAAAAGAGGCACAACAGAAAAAAAAAAAAAAAAAGATTAAAATAGGAGAAGCGAGGGGGAGGGGAAAATCAATTAAGACTTTGCCCCATTTCGTCCTAACTTCTATACTCTTCTTCTTATCTTCATTGTCCATTTCCTTCCTCCCAAATAGTAGCCCTAAATTCTTCATGATCTCACTCAAGATTTGCATCAAAATCACTCCAAATAAATCTATTCTTGGTAAGTAATCTTTTTTCCATTGTTATTGCATTATTATAACTTTTTGGGTTATTTTACTATAGTATATTTTACTCTATTTTTTATTGCCTTATAAATCAAATTTGGAGCAGTGTCAAACATAAATGTTATTCATCCATGTCTTGTGTATCTATCTACAAAATTTAATTGAATGATTTTGAGTATATGAAGAGAAACGGTCATTTGAGTGAGATTGGTCCTTAGAAGAGTATCAACAGGACATTTCACAGTTTTTACTTAATTTAATCATTTTAAGGGCTGAATCTAAGGTGACTTAAAACATAAAAGTTGTTTCTCTATTTGTGTTCTAGGTCTCTGCCAAATTGCATATAAATATCTCTTGTTTCGATTGAGTTATAGTGAAATGAAATATGGTTGTTCCTTGATTGAGCTAGTTTCACATACCTGTACCAGCTCCAGTAATTTTGTCCTCATATTTAGCCTATTTTTAGATCGAATTAGACAAAGTTTAAAACATAACAATTTTATTTTTATGTCTTATCTAAGTTTATGTGAAAGTCTCACCTTAAAATGTCAGTTATTTTGTGAGTTATGACTTGAACAATTGAACTAAGTCGAATTGGTACTCTCTGTTGAATCAATTATATATTATCTAATGTTTGAGGAGTTTAGAAATGGAATATGAAATGAGGTAAACATGAACAATTTTCCAAATTAACTTATATAACTTTATAAAAAGTTTCATAATAATTGAATATACACGGTGAAAGACATAAATTTTTAAATATAGTACCCCAAAACTGCCTAAGGACAGAAAACAGATAAACATTTAAAATTATACTAAACATTGTGTAATGGTTCATAAATTCTAAAATTTTGGTATATTACAGTATTACCTGTTAAATTTAATAGAAATAAGAATCATATGGATAAGTGTAGAAAACGTTATAGATCCAATAGTCATAAAAGACCATGTTCCAGCTTAAAAGAAATTGTAGTTATTTTTTTAAACTATATTAAGAATAAGTATTTTTTTAATCTATTAATTATTTATATTTTCGAATTAGGATCTCAACAAGAAGGAGAACAACAAAAGTGAATAAGCTTTGAGTTTATATTTTGGAAAAGAAAAACACTATCGAGGTTTGTACATATATGTATTCTGGTTTACCCTTATGCATGATTGTGTGAGCATGACATAAATTATATATCAGAATAATGAAATTATATATTATGACATGTTTTAACATTATAGAAATGTTATTAACTATGAACTTAACATTATGCTAATATTTGATAAAATATCACACTATTATATGGTTTTGAAATAAATTGTGAGTATATTATTATGTTAATATGAAATGAGTATTGGTTATAGAAACAAGTAATTAATAGTGTTAATTGTCAATTTATCTACCTGAGGACACACATAGGATAGATGGTGTACCATTAAGGGGGAATGAGGGTACCGATATTGATTTGATTCAAGGATAGGGTGGCGATAGCTCCGAGAGCGCCCCTGATCCTAATTACACATAGATAAAGGATTATACTAGGTTATGGGGGCTAAAGCTTTGTGAGGGCCCTTGACTTGAGATTATAGTGAGTAGTGTGGCTTAAGCTCCGCAAGTGCCCTTGACTTGAGATTATAGTGAGTAGGGTGGCTTAAGCTCCACGAGCGCCCTTGACTTGAGATTATAGTGAGTAGGGTTGCTTAAGCTCTGCGTGCACCCCTATTTCACACCCCATATCTGGATAGTCCGGGAATGAGATTTTGGGCTAATAAATCATATAATGAAATATGAAAATTTATTAATTGATGTGAGTAACAAAGTACAAAATGCTTACATGAGGTGGTGCAAATTTAATTATTGAATAAGGTTATTATGTTATCCTTTTATGTTATGTATTTATTTATTTTATATTATAAACACGTAATAAAATTTTATGTGCCATGATTTTATTTTTGACATGAATTTGTGTGACTATGTGGGAAAAACTTTAATGTTTATATGTACCACTAATCTAAAGAGAGCTTAACGTGGGTTCTTCTCATGCAGGAATTGGAGCTATAGCTAGTAGATAGTGAAGTTGATCAAGAAAAAATTCAAGCCTATATTAGCAGAGGCACAAAAGACATAGTTAGAGGGTTGGTTACTTATTATTTTGTTTTTTAGTTTGACCATTTATATGGTTTATGGTAGACATGTCTCATATGTTAATATTGTATATGTAAATAATTACATAATATGATCGGGTGTCATATGTGTATACATATAATGATAAATATATATTGTTAATTAGATCGATTTTCCTAAACCGATATAAATAAATAGATTAATTTATTGAAAACGAAAAAATTTTAATTCGAACAGATTTATCAAGTTAAGCTTGTGGAATCCTTCTTATATATGTGGAATTATCCCTAATATATAAGTGGGGCATCACATTTAGTGGTACCAGAGCAGGTTTAGGCTTTTTAGGCCTAGGTAGAAAAAGGGATATTTGGCATAAATATACCTGTGTCTAATATGGGGCTTCAGATTTCTATGGTAACAAAGATGAGGATCCAGCTGTAGCTGAGTATTGGTTGGAAAAGACTGAAAGAATTTTAAAGAGTTGCATGTGGAAGCAGATGACAAAGCTAGATTTGCTACTTCTCTACTCCAAGAGGAGGCATATAATTGGTGGAAATCAATTCTTACTAAGCCATATGTGGTGGAACCGGTCTCATGGGATTCTTTTCTCTCTAAATTTAAAGAGCAATATATCTGGTTGATCTATATTGATGAGAAAAAAAAAGTGTTCATGAATCTTAAGCAAGGTAAAATGTTAGTGACTGAGTATCAGTGGGATTTTACCAGACTAAGCAAGTATGCCGCTGAATTAGTTGCAGATGAAAGAGATAAATGCAAAAGATTTGAAGATGGCCTTAATGAAGAGGTTGGAGATATTGTGACTACTCTTCAGTATAATAATTTTTGTCAGTTAGTTTCTGCAGAACTCAGCCTTGAAAAAAGGAAAAAGAGAAAAATAGAAGAATCTTTTAAAAAGTCAGCTACTCATGAGACTCAATTGACTGGGAAGAAGAGTCATTTCTTTATTAGTCGTTCATAGAATAGAGGACAGAGAAAAAGGGTCCTAGCTATTCACAAACAGGGTCTATTATGAGGGGACCGCCCTCTAAGGCACCTTTTTCTACAACAAGTTCACAACCTCAAGTTGGCTAGGAAGCTATATTGGCATGTAGCATTTGCAATAAGAGCCATCGAGGAGAATGTTGGCATGTTACAGGTGCTTGCTTTAGATGTGGATCCAAGGAACACATACGAAAGGATTGCCTACTCTTGATAGGTAGTACTCTTACTCATACAACTAGATCAACTCTGACTCAACCTGGAGTTCGATTCAGAGGAGGACCAGGCTGACCGAGGCAGACTATTTTAGAGACTGTGAATAAACCTAGATCCAGTAGAGCTCTAGCTAGAGCCCATGCCAGGAAAGCTAAGGAAGATCAGGCGGCAACAGATGTTATTGCTGGTTTATTTTCATTATATGATTCTGACATTTGTGCACTCATATATCTGGGTTCCACACATTCCTATATTTGCACTAGTACACCTAGCCAACATAATATGATTAAAGAAAACCTAGAATATGAAATTGAAGTTAGGAATCCTTTGGGTCATAGTGTAATAGTAAATAAAGTATTCATGAATTGTCCTTTAGTTGTACATGGGAAGGAGTTTTGCGCAAATTTGATCGAGTTGCCTTTCCATGAGTATGATGCCATTTTAGGCATGGATTGGTTCTCACGTCATAGAGCAGTGGTGGATTGCAAGTTTAAATTTGTGGTACTTAAGACAGAAACTTAGGAAGAAATTATTGTGAAAGGTGAATTATTCTCAAATCCTCAAATCATATCCATAATGAAAGCTCATAAATTGATGACAAAAGGGTGTGAAGCTTATTTGTCCCATGTGATTGACTCCAGAAAGGGAGGTTCAAATCTTTAAGATATTTCGGTGGTAAATGGGTTCCCAAATGTGTTTCCTGATGACTTACCTAGGCTGCTTCCAGAGAGAGAGGTAAAGTTTGCTATTGATCTTGTTCTAGGAACTATGCCTATATCAAAGACACCATATAGAATGGCCCCATCAGAAATGAAAGAACTTTAGACACATTTGCAAAAACTCCTTGATAAGGGTTTCATTAGACCAAGTACGTTCCCATGGGCCGCATCGGTATTGTTTGTGAAAAAGAAGGATGGATCTTTGAGGCTATGTATTGATTATCGATAGTTGAATAAGGTGACCACCAAGAACAAGTATCCATTGCCACGGATCGATGATCTCTTTGACCAACTTAAAGGTGCAAGAGTATTTTCCAAGATAGACTTGAGATATGGTTATCATCTATTAAGAGTGAAGATGGAGGATATAACTAAAACCGCATTCATAACCAGAAATGACAATTATGAGTTTTTGGTTATGTCATTTGGGCTTAGCAATGCTACAATAGCATTTATAGATCTTATGAATAAGATCTTCAGGCTTCATCTTGATCAATTTGTGGTCGCTTTCATTGATGATATTTTGGTTTATTCTAAAGTTTTAGAAGAACATGAAAAACATTTAAGAATAGTGTTGTAGTTTCTCAAAGAATATAAAACTATGTCAAACTCTCAAAATATGAGTTTTGGTTAAAGGAGGTGACATTTCTAGGACACATTAGCTTTGCAGAGGGCATCAAAGTGGATTATAGCAAGGTTGAGGCAATTGTGAGTTGGAAGCCCCCATGGAATGTGACTGAGATCAAAAGTTTCTTGGGTTTAGCTGGATATTATTGGAGGTTTGTCAAGGGTTTTTCAATGATTGCTTCTCCTTTAACAAGACTATTGAGAAAGGATGTTAAATTTGAGTGGATAGATAAGTGTCAAGCTAGTTTTGATGTGCTTAAGAGTATGCTCACTAAGGCCCCTATTTTGACATAGTCGATCCCTAATAAGGAGTATGTCTTTTATAGTGATGCTTCTCATAATGGATTGGGTTGTGTATTGATGCAAGATGGAAAGGTGGTTGCTTATGCTTCTAGGCAATTAAAGCCACATGAGAAGAATTATCCTACCCATGATCTGGAGTTGGCAGCTATAGTTTTTGCATTGAAAATTTGGCACCATTATTTATATGGGGAGAAGTTTTTCATTTACACAGATCATAAGAGTTTAAGATATCTTCCCTCACAAAAAGAATTGAATTTGAGGCAGAGAGGATGGCTAGAGCTAATAAAGGATTATAATTGTGTGATCGACTACCATCCAAGCAAAGCTAATGTAGTAGTAGATGCTTTAAGCAGAAAGATTGTGGCAGAGTTGCACATTCAACCCACTCTTACTCAGGAAATCAAGGATTCACAAAGATAGGATAGAAAGCAAATTGAATTAGTTGTGTTGGTCTCTAAGGGGGAGAGACCTGGATTCACTTTGGAATTAGATGGTGGACTGTTCTACCAAGGCAGATTGTGTGTGCCTGATTTAGAGGATCTTAGACAGAGGATTCTTTGAGAGGCCTATGAAAGCAAATATGTTATACACCTAGGGAGTAACAAGATGTATCAAGAGTTGAAGAGCAGATACTGGTGTGCAAGTATGAAAAAGGACATCACAAAATACACTTCAAAATGTTTGACTTGTCAGTAGGTCAATGCTAAACATCAAGTACCTTCAGGGTTGCTACATCCAATTTCTATTCCAAAATTGAAATGGGAACGGATTACTATGGATTTTGTAATTGGATTGCCTTTGACTCCAAAGAAATATGATATTGTATGGGTCATAGTGGATAGATTTACAAAGTCAGCACATTTCTTACCTATCAGGAAAGACTACCCACTAATTAAATTAGTAGAAATTTATATGAATGAAGTAGTACGACTTCATGGAGTGCCTGTTCTATTGTGTCTGACAGAGATCCCCGCTTCACATCTCAATTTTGGGATAGTCTATAGCAAGCTGTAGGTACTAAGCTCAATTTTACCAGGGCTTTTCATCCACAGATATATGGGCAATCAGAAAGAGTCATTCAGATTCTAGAAGATATGATGAGAAGTTGTGTCATCAAATTTGAAGGTAGCTCAGACAAATATCTTCCTTTAATGGAATTCGCTTATAATAATAGTTATCAATCTAGTATTCATATGGCTCCATATGAGGCACTTTATGGCAAGAAGTGTCGAACACTTCTATGTTGGATAGAGCTCAGCGAGAGGAAGCTTGTGGGACCAGACCTAGTGCAAGAGACGGAAGAAAAAATGAAAGTCATTTGCAAAAGACTTAAGGCAGCTATAGATAGGAAAAAATTGTATGCTGATCTTAAGAGATGAGACATTGATTATGCAGTGGTTGATAAAGTTTTTCTTAAAATTTTTATGTGGAAAAAATTATGAGATTTGGAAAAAAAGGCAAGTTAAGTCCAAGATTCATCATACCCTATGAAAAATTAGAAAGAGTTGAACTTGTTACTTATAGACTCGCTCTACCACTAGAGTTGAGTCTGATACATAATGTTTTCCATGTCTCAATGTTAAAACGATATAGATAATATCCTAATCACATTATACCTGCTGAAAGCATTCAAGTGAGACAAGATTTGACATATGAAGAAGAACTTGTCCAAATTTTAGCAAAAAAAATTAAGGAGATGAGGAACATACGAGTGCCATTAGTGAAAGTGCTATGGAGGAATCATGCAATCAAAGAAGCAACATAGGAAAGCGAAGAGGTAATGAAAGCTCAATACCCTCACCTGTTCAGTGACAATGCATTAGGTATGTTTTGAGGACGAAACATCTTAAGGGGAAGAGAATTGTAACGCCCACTAATTAGAGTTTTAATTAGAATAAGTATGTGGGATAAATAGGAAAAATATGATAGATAATAGAGATTAAAATATATGGAATAAATGACTAAATTAGAAATTAAAATAAATTAAATCGATTGACATAATAAATTTGATTAAATTATACCACATAATTAAATTGTACTATTGGTAAAAAAAATTAAAGGTACTAGATATAAGTAAATATGTGAAGATAATAATAATAATAATAATAATAATAATAATAATAATAATAATAATAATAATAATAAAAGGAAAAAAATAAAAAAAATAGAAAAGTGAATAGTAAAAAAGGGGGCACAGCAGACAAAAAAAAGAAAAGAATATTAGAACGGGAGAAGGGAGGGGAAGGGGAAAGTCAATTAAGACTTTGCCCCATTTCATCCTAACTTTTATACTCTTCTTCTTATTATCATCATCCATTTCCTTCCTCTCAAATAACAGCCCCAAATTCTTCATGATCTCACTCAAGATTTGTATCAAAAACACTCCAAATAAATCTATTCTTGGTAAGTAATCTATTTCCCATTGTAATTGTGTTATTAGAACTTTTTGGATTATTTTAGTGCAGTATATTTCACTCTATTTTTTATTACCTTATGAACCGAATTTGGAGAAGTGTCAAAAATAAAAGTTATTTATTTATGTCTTATGTATCTGTCAGCCAAATTGTAATGAATTATTTTGAGTATATAAAGACAAATGATCGTTTGAGTGAGACTGGTCTCTGGAAGAGTATCAACAGGATACTCCACAGTTTTTGCTTAATTTGATCAACTTAAGGGCTGAATCTAAAGTGACTTAAAAAATAAAAGTTGCTTTCCTATTTGTGTTCTAGTGCTCTGAAAAAGTTTGTATAAATATCTCTTATGTAGGTTGAGTTATAGTGAAATGAACTATGACTATTTCTTGATTGAGCTGGTTTCACATTCCTGTATAGCTCCAGAAATTGTTTCCTCATATTTGACCTATTTTTAGATCGAATTAGACAAAGTTTAAAACACAAAAGTTTTATTTCTATGTCTTATATAATTTTTTATGAAAGTCTCACCTTAAAATATCATTTATTTTGTGAGTTATGACTTGAACAATTGAACTAGTTGAATTGATACTTTATGTTGAACCAGTTATAGATTATCTAGTGTTTGAGGAATTTAGAAATGGAATATGGAAATGAGGCAAGCATAACAAATGTTTCAAATTAACTTATGTAACTGTATAAAAAGTTTCTTAATAATTGATTAGACATAGTGAAAGATATAAATTTTTAAATAGAATACCCCAAAACTGCCTAAGGGCAGAAAACAGAGCAACATTTAAAATTATACAAAAATTGTCTAATGGTTCAAAAATTTTGAAAGTTTAGTATGTTATATTATTATATGTTAAATTTAATTATAAATAAAAACCATATAGATTGGATAAGTGTAGACAAAGTTATAGATCCAATAGTCCTAAGAGGTCCTGTTCCAGCTTAAAAGAAATTGTAGTTATTTATTTAAACTATATTAAGAATAAGTATTTTATCAATGTATTAATTATTTATATTTTCAAATTAGGATCTCAATAATAAGAAGAACAATAAAAGTGAACAAGCTTTGAGTTTATATTTTGGAAAAGAAAAACACTATCGAGGTTTGACATATATGTATTATGGTTTGCCCTTATGCATGATTGTGTGAGCATGACATAAATTATATGTCAGAATGATAAAATTATATATTATGACATATTTTAACATTATAAAAATGTTATTAACTATGAACTTAACATTATACTAATATTTGATAAAATATCATGCTATTACATGGTTTTGAAATAAATTATGAGTATATTATTGTGTTAATATGAAATGAGTATTGGTTATAGAAACAAGTAATTAATGGTGTTAATTGCCCATTTCTCTACCTAAGGATAGACATGGGATAAATGGTGCACCATTACGGGGGAATTACGGTACCAATATTGATATGATTCAAGGATAGGGTGGCTATAGCTCTAAGAGTGCCCCTGATCCTAATTACACATAGATAAATGATTATACTAAGTTAAGGTGGATAAATAACTACAAGTGCCATTGACTTGAGATTATAGTGAGTATGGTGGCTTAAGCTCCGCGAGCGCCCCTATTTCACACATCGTATCCGGATAGTCCGAGAACGAGATTTTGGGCTAATAAATCATAGAATGAAATATGAAAATTTATTAATTAATGTAAGTAACAAAGTACAAAATGCTTACATGAGGTGGTGCAAATTTAATTATTGAATAAGGCTATTATGTTATTCTTTTATGTTATGTATTTAATTATTTTATATGATAAATACGTAATAAAATTTGACGTGTCATAATTTATTTGAGACATGCATTTCTGTGACTACCTGGGAAAAACTTCAATGCTTATATGTACCACTAGGCTAAAGATAGCTTAGCGTGGGTTTTTCTCACGTAGGAATTGGAGCTGTAGCTAGTAGCTAGTGAAGTTGATCAAGAAGAAATCCAAGCCCATTTTAGCGGAGGCACAAAAGATGTAGTTAGAGGGTTGGTTACTTATTATGTTCTTTTTTTTAGTTTGACCATTTATATGTTTTGTGGTAGACATGTCTCAAATTTTTGTAGATCTACACGTTTTCAGCAACTTCCAGGCCACAAAATTTATATATTTGGACTTCTCACACCTCAAGCTTTTTTTTATACCATATGATTGTTAATCCGCCGGAGTTCGATGACCACTGATCGGGTACTTTGGACAGAATCTTCAGCTCATTAAACCGAGTCATCCAGTACAAACCACACATTCTAGTTGTTTTTAGATAATGAGATATGAATTTATTTGTGAAGTTTAAATATATTTTTATTTTTAAAGTGATTAATTAATTTATTTGAATTGCATGATTAATTGCATAAATATTGGAGTTTATTGGAGACTATTTAGTGAATAATTGGATTTTATATTATTAAATAGAGGTGATTATTAGTTAAGTTAGAATATTAATATATTAAGTAATTAAATTAATAATCGAGGATTATTAATTATGGAATTATTTTATATGTTGATCGAGTGTATTATATATTTGGAGACCCGAAAGTATTGAATTATATTGAGATGAGTTAAAATGATAATATGAATATATTTGGAATTTCTTTGAAGCATTTGTTGAATTAATCTAAATTTTTAAGAGGAAAAAGGGAAATAAATTGAGAAAAATAGTGTGGAGGAAAAATAAAGAAAATAAAATATTATAAAGAAAAATAATATTTGACATTTTTGGTCACACAAGAAAGCGTGTTGACTACTAAAACCGTGATCTATGTGTTAAACACACATAATAAGAAAATTTTAATTATAGAATCTAGAGATACGTGAGAGCGGAAAATCATCAAAAATTTTAAATCTTGTTAGATTTTATATGGTGTGAGGTTCAGTAGCTAATTGAAATTGTCTATCTTTAGCCGCGACGTTGGGGCAGATGTCATCTCGAGATAAAGGGAAAGAGCCAACAGACATCGGCAAAGTATAAAGAGGTTAGTGCAATTGTCCTTATAATATTAGTCATATATATATAAGTAATTAAAGAAAGTCGGTAAAGTATGAAATAATAAGAAAATTCTTATATTCAAATGATTTATGATATTACATAAAACATATTTTATGTGAAAATTTTGAGTTTTTATAACTATTAAGTTTGAAATATTTTATTTGTGTTTCAGAAAATTTAAAAGTTAAATATACTTTATGATAATATTTATTTTTGCATGAAAATAATATTTATCGATTTTATGGAAAATGATTGAGAAATGAGCAATAAAGTATTTTTGTCCACATGTTAGCCTAGATGTGAACTAGGGTATTGTTAGCATGCTAATAGGGTAGAAATTATGGTTTTGTACATTTCTATGGACCAATGAAATATTGTGATCATGTGCATTTCTATGAATTACCTGATACATTTTTCAGTTCTGTGCATTTCTGTGGACTGAGTAATATTATATTTGGATCATGTGCATTTCTGTGGATCCTAAGTTGATATGTGATATGATATCCCTTTGATTCCCTAGGAGCAAATATAGAATGTTATAATATGTGGGTATATAAAAAAAGACATTGTTAAGAAATCATAGATATTATGTATCATGAATTCAAATGGATAAAGAAAAATGATATTATATTATTACCTTGAAGAAAATGGATTTAAATTTTGAATTGGTTTCATTTTTAATTTATGTTTTATTTTAATGATTGTTATTATAAGGTTTTTGCACCACTGAGTTATATACTCAGTGCGAGAGTTTGTTTTCTCTCGCGTAGGTTACAAGAGTAGCTGACAGCGTCTTGACTTACAGATAAGAGACGCTGATTGGTGGACCCGCATGATGGAGCCTAGCAGTAGCAGTGGTAGCCAACCCAAGCGGGTCAGTCTTCTTATTGTATTTTGATATATATATATACATACACATCCTAAGTTTTTAAAATTTCATTATGGCATGTATATACATATGTAAAAAACAAAAGTTGTAATTAGGGTGTGTATGCATAATATTTTATTCTATGTATTTTAAATTTCTTATATTAGATATGTTTAAAATTAAAGGAATATTTTTGAAAAAATTTTCCTGTAGCACTTTTTATCCGTCTAGTATACAAATGAGTGTACGGTAGGGTAAAGGGTGTTACATTTATAGAAATCAACATAAATTTATTTATTTAATTATAGTATTTTATAGCATTGATAATTATATATTGTGCTATGAATTGCAATGATATATTGCTTTGGAATTATAAAAGGTACCCTGTATATGTATATCGCTTGCACTATGTAGATCATGGTACAAATATATGAAATGACTATAATAATTTTCATATAGATATGTGAAATGAACGAAATATTTTGATAAGGGTATGAGAAAGTGAATAAATGCCATGGTTCAATCCTATAGATTAATGAAGACTTGAACTAGATGGATTTGTTGGCATGCCAAGAGGATTATATGTCTTCAGCCAAGAAATTTTACTTTGGTCAATATAGTTGGTCCTAATCATGTGGTTTTCTTTGGTTAGTATATCTTACTTCGGCCATATGGTGGCTATAACTTAGATAAATATCTTCAGCTCAGATGTGTGTGTGTGTGTGTGTGTATATATATATGTATGTATGTATATATATTCTTATTTCCATAAAGCTTGCACCACTATGCTAAACTCAGTGCATGAGTTGTTTTCTCTCACACAGGTAACATGATAAGGGCAAAGAGAGGTGAGTTGATTGAGAGAGTCGCTAGACTAGTGGGCCCTATATATAGGCTAGAGCAGTAGCGATAACCACCTATATTATGTGAGCTCCTTTTGTTACTTATATGTATATAAATAACCTATAAAAAGTATTTTTCTTGTAAGGATTGCAATAAATATGTACGACATTATTTTTGTTGTAAAAAGTTTAGTAAAAAAATATAAATGTAATAGCAAAACCTATGAACAATTGTAATGTATATATTATATTATACATGGGGATGTGATCAGATATAATTTTATTCCTAATAATACTGCAAAGGTTGATATAATAGGTAAATAGTGATATCAACTTTTCTAACTATTATACAAGAAGGTAAAGGGGTGTTACACTTACTAATATCAGAGCGACATTTAGGAGATTCTAGGTTAGAAAAGGGTAGAGTTAAAAATGCAATACATGCATTTGCATCTAAATAGAAGTTATGTTTATATATAAATTGTTGCACTTTAATATGAGCCACTATTTAAGAATTTATAGGACATAATGCCCGTAAAGTAGGGCCTATGAGTTATGTGGTTAGAGAGGAAAAGATTGAGGTTAAGGTGAGTTAAAGTTAAAGTTTGTAAAAAGGAAAGTTTTCACGCCCATAAAAAAACTGTGCACTGGTTCAAAATAGTAGAGTTTTGAAATGACAGGATCTTTTTGAAAAGAGAGGACATTCACACTTGTGAATGACGTTTCATGTTCGTGAAGTTAAGTGTCATGCCTATGAATGCATATAGATTGGCCATGATCTAACTCACTTTTCTCTTTTCTATGCATCATATCTTGCTTTAAATAATATCCACCACCCTATATCACCCTCTGACACAGTCAAAGACATCTTAGGCATCTTCCCCACTCCTTTTAACCCTAAAACACCATTATTAAAGTTTGAGAAACATGAAAGTTTGAGTGAGTTGCCAAGATTGAGGTAGAACTCAATTTTTAGGATTCTTTAGGTCATTTATGTTTATGTGGTTCTGATAAGAACATTCTTGTGATGATAGGTTTGACTAGAAAGCAGAGAAACACATCATAAAGGGGAAAACAAGCTTAAAAAGCTTGGAAAGTTAGTTAAGGCTCCATTTTGAATAAAAGTTAGTACATATGAGCATATTAATTCATTTTCTGTACATATTGATATATTTTTGTATGCTATAAATGTGAATGAAATGATAAAGGCATGTTATGGATGATAAATAACATGTGTTGCCCAATTAATGAACCAAGAAGGGGGGTTGAATTGGATATTAAAAAATTCTTAACTTTTAAGTGCGGAATGAAAAGTTAAGTAGAGTAGAGATAGGAAGATATCACACAAGAAATTTATAAAGGTTAGGGTGTTAACAAACCTCACTCCTCTCCCCAATCTCGGTTGGGAGTTTCACTAATACACTAAGTGTTACAATGGAGTTTTACAAGCTCACTCCCAACTATAGTGTTTATATCAATGGATCACACCTAACCCAGAAATCCCTTGTGTTTTAATGACTCACACAATAAACCAATTCCTTGTGTTTTAATGGCTCACAGAAATAACCCTTACAAGTGTTATACTCTTAACCCAATATATCCAAACTTACTTGAGTAGTAGATTACAAAGAGAAACACTCACAAATCTATAATGCTCAGAAATTATAAGCAAAAAGATTTTCACAGAGAATTAAAGTTTAGTTGAAAGTAATTAATGAACAAATGGCTATAACAAGATTTTGATTCGAAGTAATTGTTATTCTTTTGTTCTGGATTCAAAAATGACTTGCATTTATACTTCCTTGGCAAATTATAGCCGTTTGGTTGAATTTAATGCGAAAATAGTTGTTGTCCCAACTTTTAATTTCACGCTTGACATGCTTCTCTTTCCTCATTCACGGTCTTAAATATGTATGTCACGGTCCTGAATGTTCTTCCAAGCCGTGGTCCAAGTGGTGACCCTGACCGTGAAGCATTCTGGAAGGAATTGAGGCGTTTGATCACGGGCATGACTTTATTCTTTCACGGGCATGAATATCCTTCCAAGCCGTGGTCCAAGTGATGACTCTGATCGTGAAGCTCTCTAGAGGAATTTAACATGTTTATCACAGGCATGACAATCTTTTACAGGCGTGACTGATATGATCATTCACGGTTGTTATGATCCTTCATGGTCGTGAACTTTAAATGTTGGATAGTTGGCGCAAAGCTACATCACGGGCGTGACATAAACAGTCACGAGCATGAACATGCTATTTCTTCATTTTTTGACTTTCAAAGTTAGTATTCCATTCTTGCATCATATTCCATACCCTGTTCAATAGACTTAGAACACAAGTATGTTAAATACATTATTGCTATTTTATTTGTTAGCTTGAAAATGAAGGAAATGCCCCTCAAGGTTTAAAAATCTCCCTCTTTTTGATAGTGACAAATAATCTAGCAATATGTGTTTTTGAGAAGTCTCCCCCTCAAAAGATGCTTAAGATAAAAAATAATAAAGTGCAAGGATTTGTAAGAATGATGAAGTGTAGCATGGATGCTTGCTTCCTAGTTTAGGTATATGCAAATTATATCCAATGTATACCAAATTTTTGCTTATAATTAGTTAAGTATATGCAAAGTATATTAAAGGTATATTCAAAGTATATCAAGTTGTTTGCTTTTAACTAGTTAAGTATATGCAAAGTACATTGAAGGTATATTCAAAGTATCAACACATTTTCATTCATGTAACTTGCATATTCATTTAATTCAATTATATTGCTAGGTTCTCCCCCTTTTGTCATCAACAAAAAGAACATAAAAGATAAATTATAAGGGAAAAGCTAAAGCAATTATGTTAATACCAAATGTAAAAGTACAAAGGTTTGGAAAGTAAATTAAAGTCCTATATTTGCAATACTAGAAACTAGTAAACAAAATGAAATAAAAACTAAAAAACTAAAGCTCTAGCTAGATTTAGAGCCGGACATCCCATCTCTAAGGCGAGCTGCTTCCGCCTCGAGGCTCTCCATGCGAGACTCCATGAAATCTTTGAGGTTCTCCAACCTCTCATCTATTGAAGTCTGCAGTTGGTCAAAACGAGGTGCAAAAAGGTCAGCCACATGCTGAGCCAAGTTCAGTATGGAGGCCGAGGATTGTCCAACTTCCTGCTCAACCTCTGGGGTCGCCATCTCAACTCAAACTCTCTTTCTTTACTGGATTCCTTGGAGTCCAGTTTTGAAGTCGTCTGAATCGTTGTCTTTCCAAATAATCTCACCAGCCGGAGTGGTGAAGCGATAGTAGATGTTATTTTCATGAACTATGTGAACTGCTGCACCCATCTTGATAAAAGACTCGACGTCTAGCCTGTCTCTAAGATGTGCTGGTACGAGGTTGAAGTTGTGCTCTTCTAGCTTTAGATATCCAAGCTTGATAGCAAGGTGAGTCACGAACCCACCGATCAAGATGTCTCCGAAGGGCTTCATTGCAATTGATAGTAGATGGTTTGCAAACCATCGAGATAGAGCCACTGTTAGGCCTCTTTGGGCCATCTCCAGGAGAAAAAGCTTGGATTTCTGAATTGCACCATTGCTATCCCCTCTTGCAAAGATGATATAGGTCAAAAACCTATGCAAGTACTTGTGCACTAGTGATCAAAGGTGGGTGCTCTTCGTCTTCTTGATGTCCCAACTGCAATCTTATCCAAAATGAGTCCATGCCGGATTGGCATGGAA
This sequence comes from Triadica sebifera, assembly GCA_023653625.1. NCBI lineage: Eukaryota > Viridiplantae > Streptophyta > Magnoliopsida > Malpighiales > Euphorbiaceae > Triadica > Triadica sebifera. The sequence goes on along the minus strand of JALBGG010000023.1, from coordinate 5,735,113 downwards.
CTCCACCTCACTTTCATTGAGGATACCGTCAGAGGGAAGGTTGAACATGTCACCAAACTCCGTTGCAGTGAGGGTGTTCAGATGCTTGTAGAGTTGAAATTTCACCGTGTCGGTGGGAGAGACTTTGTAACACCCCTTCACCCTAGCAGTTCATGCCCGAATGAGGGTGTGCTATGTTGACTTTATTGGTTAAAATTTCATTTTATTAAATTGTGTTTAGGTGAAAATTTCTCATATATATATATATATATATATATATATATTATTTGCTATTTGTTTACTTTGTAATATAAAAGAAATTATAACATAAAAGATAAACTACCTTTTTATATAGTAATATGTTCTTTACAAAACATACTGTTTATTTTACAAATACTACAAAATAAAATTTACAAGATAACACACAAAAGTTGTGTAACCCACGATGTGTGCAACAGGCTGCTTTACTGGATTAGGTCACCGCTGGCTTTGTCTACTATTTTCTTTTTATTCTTCACTAAATTTGCGTGAGAAAACTCCCACGCTAAGCTATTGGCTTAGTGATGCATATAGATAAGGCAATAAACTATTTTTAATGTCACATGCATTGTCATATAAAAATTTATGATCAAATCATGCAAACATACATTTCATAATATTCTAGTATGCATAACATCAATTTATTGTATCTCATTTTGTTTAACATAATCAAATCATCATTCTAATGCAAATCATGGTATTCTAGCATATATAGACATCAAATTATATTATGTTATCTCATACTTATTTATTTTATTACCACCTTACTGTATATCACTAAACCTTCTTTTTATCCATGCCACAGTTCATAATTCCATTTTTATTATCCATGTCACAAATCATAATTCCCGTTTTACTTTCAATAATTATTTTATGTTCCATAACTTCTTTATTTATGTTTTCTTTATGCCCAGGACACCTATGAACTACTGAATAGGATAACGGAGTTGCCATCCAAGTACTTGGGAGTGCCACCCGGGCAATATGATGTGCATATATAAGTGTCAAACCCGGCGTAGATAACCGTGCCAAACTCGGCATAGATAAACATGCTAAACTCGGTGTAGATAACCGTGCCAAACCCGACATAGATAACATTGCCAAACCTAGCATAGATAATCATACCATTAATGGATTTAATTATTTTCATCATACTCCCCCCCTATTTGGCATGCCAAACTATCCTAAGTTGGTTCTAGTTAGGTGTTCTAGGGCTTATACAATTTCATTAAAATTCATAAAAATTAATTTCATACTTTTCATGCATGTAATATCTCAAAATAATCACATAATCACTCAATTAAAATAATATTTACATAATATAACAAAGTTCTCATCATTTTACTCATTTCATTCCTCAATTCACATGTTGCCCTGTCATTGGCAGATTCTATTCTTTGTGTTTGACCTTAATTTTGGTCCTATTAAGTTCTGAATTTAGTTATATGATCTTCATACAAAATTTATATATGGGTCTTAGATTTAATATTCAACTTGAATCACTTAATTCGAAGTTTTGTATCAAAAGATATGATAATATTAACACTAACTGGTCACTGATAATTCTGCCCAGAATTTTCTGGACAGATTCTAAGTCTAACATTTATGAATTTTTCTGGAAAATTACAGGCATATTCAGATATTATGGTCTAAATAAAAATTGTATCCCTATGTCTTATGTTTCAAAACAAACAAATAACACACAAATCCAAGCTCCAGAACTCAATTTATAATAGTTTAAGTACTTACTGCTCATTATTAACAATTCTGCCCAAAATTTCTAGATAGATTCTATGTCCGAGATTTATAAATTTTTTTAGATAATTACAGATATATTCAGGTTTTATAGTCTACATGAAAGTTATATTCCTATGTCGTATCTTTCAAACCCAATAAATAACATACAAAACCAAGTTCTAGATATTAAGTTATAACAGTTTAAGTGAACACTGCTCATCAATTTCCAGCAAGGAACATACAAGATAATCACATTCCAGCAAGGAACATACAAGATAATCACATTCAATTTTTACCAAATTAAATCCTAAGTCTAGCAAACATGCATCCCCAAGATTTTCATCACAAAATAATATCAATTCAGAATCATCAACATGCCAAATAATTAAATTATGCAAATAAAAAAAATAAAATAGGCTATTGCCTTAGGTTATGCACAAACCTCTTTTTTATCTTTTCTTTCTCCTTTCCTTTGCTCCTTTGTTCTAATTCCTTGTCACTTTGAGTTCCTAAAGTTCATTAACAGATTATTAACACTTCATAAACTCTAATCTCTCTCTTTCTCCTTACTCTCTTAAGCTACCTTGAGCATGAAAATGGAATTTTCCATGTTTTTTCTCTCTTTTTCTCACTTTCTTTTACTAGAATCAAGGTTTAGCTATGGAGGAAGAAGGGAAAATGTGGCTGGTTTGAGAGAACAGAATTTTCCTCAATGAAAAATGGATAAGGAAGAGGAAAAAACAATCAAGAGAAAAATGACAAAAGTCATTAAAATGGGGGACACATAAGCCACATTCTAGAAACCTTCATTAATGTCATATGCATGTATCTTCATTAGCTTATTAAACTTTGCCACTTGGTGTATTGGGCTTCAAGAAACGTGGGAGGCAATTGAAAGATAGAAAATTCTAGATATGAAGAGATGAAAGAACAATTAAGAGAATAAAGACAAGCTACATAATTATGGGACACCTAAGCCAAATTCTAGAAGTCTTCATTAATGCATTCATCTCTCTTGGTGTATGTTAATTGTCCACTTAATGTATGCCACTTGGTGTGGGCAGCCCCTTCCCATGTGTTTAATGTCCCAATCATATATTTAATTTATGATTATCACATTTAAATCCTCCAATTATCGGTAAATTGCAAATTGACCCCTAAACTTTTTAAAATTTACAATTTAGTCCTTTATCGAAATTTAATATTTTTAAATATTTTGAACACTTTATTAGATATTTTCCATACTTAATTACCATTATTTTCATTATTTTTTGATAAAAATCTAAACTTAGACTTCAGTCAAACCGATGAGTCGATTTAACAACTCGCGTGACTTTAGTCTAAATTAACGGATATGACAGACTTGTAGGATGCTAAGGAACTCAAAGGTAGGTTCCTTGAGCGTCGGTTGATGGATGTCAACAAAATCTTTTATATGACAAGCCTAGAGTTGTTCCATCATACTTGTCGCGAGACTAAGGATACTGACAGCGTGCCATTCAAATGATCGAGAAGAAAGGAGTGGTCTTTTCTTGAGCATTGAATACCTCGGATGATAGTGCTCCAAAATGATATTGAGAAGGTAGTCCGTGTACCTTCTTGGAGCATGAGACTTCTTTTTGGTGCCTTTGGAGGAGCCAGGTTCCATTTTGAGTTGAGATTGATTTTTAAAAAGAAACTTTCTGAAAGGGTTTTTGAAGAGTACCTAGTGATTTTTTGATTTCTGATGAAAGAAATAGTTTTTGAAGGTATTTAAAGATGGAAAATAATGCTAAGGGGCCACAATCTATGAAAGGTATTGAATGTGGTGATAAATGAGAGAAGTTGGAGAGTTAGAAATGAGAGAAATAACGACATAAAATGTTTTATAGTCGACATCTTCACGGTCATGAATGCTCAGTCACGGGCGTGAAATGTCATGTTCACGGTTTGCTGAAGAGGCGATCTACCTATTATGAAGAATATGAAACAATTCATGGTTGTGACATTTAATGGTCACGAGCGTGAATGATGAAATTTCACGGTGGTGACAAATGAGTCACGGTCGTGAAGTAAAATCTTCACTACTTGTGACCATGAGACAAAGCGTGAACACTTCTGTAAGTATTTGATGGAAATATTCATGGTCGTGAACAAAGAATTTCACGAGAGTGACAAAAAAGGTTGTGGGCATGAAACATAGTCTTGACTACCTTCAACTGTGAAGCATGTCGTGAAGCAAGGCATGAAAGCTACTGGAGCTTTTGGCGATTATGATCACGGCCGTGAATATGTTGCACGGGCGTGAATTGCCTCAAATCCTCATTAAATAAAACTAAGTCTAAAACAAGACTAAAGGATTTCTATGGTGTTTCTATCCCTTATAACATATATTTCTATCAAGTTAGCCACTTCATACCTTAAAAGATGAGACAATAACACAAGATTAACAATCAAGGTTCGACAAATTTGGCAATCATAAAGTTAATCCATCAATCATACCAAGCTCTCTTCTTATGAAGTTAAATCTTTCTTCATTTAGAGACTTAGTGAAGATATCTGTCAATTGATTGTCTGTGTTTATAAATTCCAATACAACATCTCCATATTGAACATGATATCTAAGAAAATGATGTTTTATGTCAATATGCTTACTTCTAGAGTGTTGAATGAGATTCTTAAATAGGTTTATAGCACTTGTATTGTCACATCTGATAGGTATATGGTCTAAACTATGACCATAATCCTTAAGTTTTTGTTTCATCCAAAGGATTTTAATACAACAACATCCTGCAGCCACATACTCCGTTTCGGTGGTAGAAAGACCAACTGAAACTTGTTTCTTGTTAAACCAAGAAACTAAGCATTCACCAATAAAGTGACAAGTACCTGAAGTACTCTTTCTATCCAAGCGACTTCCAGCATAATCAACATCTGAATATCCTATAATGTGAAAAGATGAATTTCTAGGATACCATAAACCTATATGTAATGAGCCATGTAAATATTTTAAAGTTCTTTTCACAGCATTCAAATGTGATTCTTTAGGACATGAGTGAAAGCGAGCACATAAGCATACACTATACATTATATCGGGTTTAGAGGCAGTAAGATATAAGAGTGATCCGATCATACCTCTATAGAGCTTTTCATTAATGCTCTTACCCTTTTTATCCTTGTCCAATTTTGTTGATGTGCTCATTAGAGTCTTAGCATTTTTGCATCATTCCATTCCAAATTTCTTGATTAAGTCTTTGGCATATTTGGATTGGTTGATGAATATGCCTTCATTGCTTTGTTTTATTTGTAGACCAAGAAAGAACTTGAGCTCACCCATCATGCTCATTTCGAATTCCCTAGTCATACACTTAGCAAATTCTTGGCAAAGCAATTCATTAGTAGACCCAAATATGATGTCATCAATATAAATTTGAACAATTAGAATATCATGCTTATGATTTTTAATAAATAAATTAGTGTCAACATTTCCCTTTGTAAAATCATTTTCTAAAAGAAAAGAACTTAGTCTTTCATACCAAGCTCTTAGAGCTTGTTTCAAACCATATAAAGCTTTTGAAAGTTTAAAAACATGGTTGGGCAAATTATGGCTTTCAAAACTTGGTGGTTGTTCTACATAAACTTCTTCTTCTCTAAAACCATTTAAAAAAACACTTTTGACATCCATTTGAAAGAGTTTGAAATTCATATGGCATGCATATGCTAAAAGTATTCTTATGGCTTCTAATCTAACTACAGGAGCATAGGTCTCATCATAATCTATTCCTTCTTCCTGATTATGTCCCTTTGCTACTAACCTAGCCTTATTCCTAGTTATTGAACCTTGTTCATCTAGTTTATTTCTAAATACCCATTTACTTCCAATGATTTGATGCTCCTTGGGTCTAGGAACTAAGGTCTATACCTGACTTCTCTCAAATTGGTTGAGTTCCTCTTGCATAGAAATCACCCAATTTTCATCATTAAGAGCCTCATCAATATTTTTAGGTCAATTTGAGAGACAAAGGCAAGATTAGAATCTAAAGGTTTGAGATGAGATCTAGTACTTACTCCCTTTGAAGGATCACCAATGATTTGCTCCTTGGGGTGATCTTTTGTCAATCTCCATTCCTTAGGGAGCTCTTACTTGTTTTCCTTTTGAGTTTGAGGTAGAGAGTCATCTTGATGTGAATTTTCTTGATCATTTTCTCCTTTTTCATTTTCAAGATCAAGTTTTTCCATTGTACCTACAACATCATCAAAAGCACTACCTTTCACAAGATCAAGCTTACTAGATTCATCAAAAACAACATGCATAGATTCTTCAACAGCTAATTACTTTTTATTAAGTACTCTATAAGCTTTGCTTGTGATGGAGTATCCTAAAAATATACCCTCATAAGATTTAGGGGCAAATTTTCCAAGATTATCCTTGGTATTCAATATGAAACACTTGCATCCAAATACTCTAAAATATGATATCATGGGCTCTCTTAGCAAAGTTTTTGAAAGTTTCAAAGGTATCACTCTTTTGAGCTAAGAAAATTACCCAAGTGAATCTAGAGTAATTATCGATGATGATAAAGACATAGTGTTTACCCCCTAAGCTTGCAACTCTAGTAGGTCCAAAAAGATCTAGATGCAAGAGTTGTAGAGGTTTTGAGGTACTTACAATATTTTTGGATTTGAAGGATGACTTGTGTTGTTTTTCTCTTTAGCAAGGCTCACATGTCTTGTCTTTTTCAAATTTGACTTTTGGTAGTCCCTTTACTAGCTCTCTTTTGCTGAGGCTTTGAATTAAATCCATACTTGTATGACCAAGCCTTCTATGCCACAACCAAGATTCATCACTAGTAGTCACAAGACACTTAGAGGAATTGTTAGATATTTTGTGTAAGTCTATTATGTAGGTATTAACATCTCTACTTCCTTTAAATATCTCTTGGCCATTAATAGAGGTTACAAGACATTCATTAGAAGTAAAGATTACTTGATTCCCCTTATCACATAATTGACTTACACTTAACAAGTTATGTTTCAAACCATCAACAAATAAGACATCTTTAATGAAAATAGTACCATTAATACCAATAGAGCCAATGCCAATTACCTTACATCCATCAATGTTTTTAATGTCATTGAATAGTTTTTTGTCTCTGGTCATATGCCTTGAGCATCCACTATCTACTAGCCAACATTTTTGTTTATTGTGGACTTAAAGCATACCTATAGAATCACAATTCAAGTATTGTTTTTAGGTACCCAAATGAGCTTGGGTCCTTGGGGGTTAGCATATGAAGGTTCCCAATGAGCCTTCCTTATCCAGCAATGTTTATTTATATGACCAAATTTCATACAATAATTACATTGTTTAGCTCTAAATATGCTTTTTGGTCTTACTAAGCTTTTGACAGCGATATTCCTATTAGGTAGAGTTTGTGAGCAATGGCATACACATGTATGATGACTTTGTGCTTTCCTAGGTGCATGCTTCTTATACATAAAAGCATGATTAGCCCTTTGAGGTTTCCTTTTTAGGCTTACCAACCCTTGATCATTCCTCTTTTGTGTAGAAGGTTTAGTGTATGTTGTGCACTTAGCCCTTAAGGTTGTTATTGCTAATATGGAGATGTGGGGTTCATTTGACTTAACAAAAGTAATATTGAGAGATGAATATGATGTACCCTTAAATCCTAGACCATGTCTAATTAAGGGTGGTCTTTGAGACACAATGAGTGTATCAAAACTCTCATTTCCCTTGTGAAATTTTGAAATGGAGTTTCTAAGTTCCTCAACTTCATTTTTCAAAATATTGTTTTCTTTAAGGAAGGATTTAGTTGAGGGTCTTGAGGAGTACTCATCTAATGATTTTTGAAGAGATTCATTAGATGATTTAAGCTCAAGGTTCTCCTTTTCTAAAACATCCATTTTGTTTTTCAAACTAGAAATGTTATTTTTATAAGTATTGAATTTACTTCTATATTTTTCTAGTTCTAGATTCAATACTTTCATTAAGCTTTGCTCATCATCATCTTCACTATCACTATCATTATCACTACTATCATTTATTGAATGATTATGAGTGAAGTGATCCTACCTTATCCGAGACGTGATCCTCTATAGCCATGAAACATAGGTTGACCTTCTCACTTTCATTGTCATTTTTTTCACTTGAAGAGCTTTTGTCATCCTATATGGCTTTGTGGCCTTTCTCTCCATTGTCTCTTTGCTATATGCTCTTGTGCTTCTTGAGCCTTGGACATTCTAGTTTAATATGTCCCTTCTTCCCATATTCATAACACTTTACCTCCTCTTTACTCCTTTGAGAGTCATTTGAAGCCTGTTTGAGATTTCTTTGCTTGAATTTTCGAGAGCTTCCCATTCTTTTCACAATTATTCTTTTTAGTCTTCTTGAGAGCATTGCAATGTCCTCATTTCCATCATCACTCTTTTCTTCATCATCTTTAACTTCTTCTTGAGATTTTGAAGTAGAGACTTTTAATGCTAGAGGCTTTCTTTTTTTAGGCTCGGCTTCAAGCTCTATATCTCCTTTCATTACCATTTCATGTGTTAGAAGTTTGCCAATAAGCACATCGGTATTCATGATGCTCATGTCTTCATTGGCCTTTTCTATACCAGCAACTCTTGAACTGTAATCTTTGAGAGGAAGACTTCTCAAAATTTGGTTATTTACATCTTCCAAGCTCAAGTATTTCCCAAGCTTTCTCATGCCATTTATGATGGCTAGAAGATGGTTCGTCATATCGATGATTGACTCATTGGATTTCATCTTGAAGAATTCATACTTTGAAGTGAAAAGTTGAATCTTCTTAGATTTAACTTGCTTTGTTCCTTCATGATAGTTTTTCAATGTTTTCCACATGTTATATGCAGTTGGGTAGTGTTGTATTCTACCACATTCTTCAATGGATAATGATCTTGAGAGAATTGTCATTGCCTTCTTGTTTTTGAAATTTGCCCTTCTTTGAGGCTTTGTCCAATCATCTCTTAATAGGATTTCTTCTTCACCATCAACTTCTCTTCTAGTTAGTGATGTCCATTCTTTCCGAATGCTATCCCAGACTTCAATTCCCTCACTATCGAGATATGTCTCCATTCGGAACTTCCAATGAGCATAATTTGCTCCATCAAAGTACGGCTTGAGACTTTGGAATTCTTTCTTGGCCATTTCTTGATCTTTGCTAGCGCTATTTAGGCTTCAATGCTAGACTAAGATCTAAGCTCTAACACCAATTGTTGCCCAATTAATGAACCAATAAGGGAGGTTCAATTGGATATTAAAAAATTCTTAACTTTAAGTGCGGAATGAAAAGTTAAGTAGAGTAGGGATAGGAAGATATCACACAAGAAATTTATAGAGGTTTCGGTTTTAACAAACCCTACTTCTCTCCCCAATCTCGATTAGGAGTTTCACTAACACACTAAGTGTTACAATGGAGTTTTACAAGCTCACTCCCAACTATGGTGTTTCTATTAATGGATCATACCTAACCTAGAAATCCCTTGTGTTTTAATGGCTCACACAATAAACCAATTCCTTGTGTTTTAATGGCTCACATAAATAACCTTTACAAGTGTTATACTCTTAACCCAATATACCCAAACTCACTTGAGTAGTAGATTACAAAGAGAAACACTCACAAATCTATAATGCTCATAAATGATGAGCAAAAAGATTTTTACAGAGAATTAAAGTTTAGTTGAAAGTAATTAATGTACAAATGGCTACAACAAGATTTTGATTCTAAGTAATTGCTATTTTCTTATTCTGGATTCATAAATGACTTGCATTTATACTTCCTTGGTGAATTATAGTCGTTTGGTTGCATTTAATGCAAAAATAGTCATTGCACCAACTCTTAATTTCGCGCCTGACATGTTTCTTTTTCCTCATTCACGGTCGTGAATATGTATGTCACAGTCGTGAATGTTCTTCGAAGCTATGGTCCAAGTGGTGACTCTGACTGTGAAGCATTCTGGAAGAAATTGAAGGGTTTGATCAGGGGCATGACTTTATTCTTTCACGGGCGTGAATATCCTTCCAAGCCATGGTCCAAGTGGTGACTCTAGCCGTGAAGCTCTCTAGAGGAATTTGACATGTTTTATCACGGGCGTGACTATCTTTCACGGGCGTCACTGATATGACCATTCACGGTTGTTATGATCCTTCATGGTCGTGAACTTTAAATGTTGGATAGTTGGTGCTAAGCTACATCACGGGCGTGACATAAATAGTCATGGGCGTGAACATGTTATTTCTTTATTTTTTGACTTTCAAAGTTAGTATTCCATTCTTGCATCATATTCCATACTGTGTTCAATAAACTTAGAACACAAGTATGTTAAATACAATATTGCTATTTTATTTGTTAGCATCAAAATGATGGAAATACCCCTCAAGGTTCAACAACATGGAAAAATGGGGTTTAAGTGTTAAAATAGTATATATGATATGTTATGGTTTAACATGACTTAGAAACAAATTTAATGCTTTAAATATTGTTCAAACATGTTGCAAATATATTATAAGTGCGAAAATGTTAATAGGAATGATTGACATTGGTCATGATTTATGCCCATGAACAAGGGTGTTAGAAATACATGAATGCTCTATTTCCAGGTTGTTGGAATTTCATGATTTATGCCCATGAACAAGGGTGTCATGGCCTTGAATATGGAGGCAAGATGAACTTGTATGATCCTATAATTTCACGATTTGGTATAACGGTTGGGTAGTTGTGATGATGTGGTGTCATGATCGTGAATAGGTTGTCATATCTGCTAATTTAGACCAAAGTCACGCGAGTTGTTAAATCGACTCGTCGGTTTGATCGAAGTCTAAATTCATATTTTTATCCAAAAATAATTAAAATAATGGTAATTAAGTGTGGAAAATAGCTAATAAAGTGTTTAAAATATTTTAAGATGTTATATTTCAGTAAATGACTAAATTACAAATTTTGAAAAGTTTAGGGGTCAATTTGCAAATTACCAAAAATTTGAGGATTAATTGGGATAATCATAAATTAAATGCATATGGAGGCTGGCCACACCAAGTGGCACATTTTAAGTAGCCAATTAACATTCATGAACACATTAATTAGTCATTAAATTCATAAGGCTTATGTGTCCCCATTATTAATTAACTTTGTCTTCTTTCTCTTAATTGTATTTCCTTCTTCATTATCACTCTTGATCTAGAATTTTCCCATTATTAAGTGTCTTCCATATTTCTTGATGCACCACACACCAAATGGGATACAACAACTAGCTAAGTGATGTGCATGAATGAGGCATTAATGAAGGTTTCTAGAATGTGGCTTAGGTGTCCCCCATCTTAATGACTTTTGTCATCTTCTTCTTGATTGTTTCTTCCTCTTCCTTATCCATTTTCATTGAGGAAAATTATGTACTCTACACCAGCCCATGTTTTCGCCTTGTTCTTCCATAACCAAAGTTTGATTCTAGTGAAAGCAAGTGAGAAAAGAGAGAAAAAGTAAGGGAAAATTCCATTTTCATGCTCAAGGTAGTTTAAGAGAGTAAGGAGAAAGAGAGAGATTAGGGTTTATGAAGTTTTAATAATCTGATTATAAATTTTAGGAACTCAAATTGACAAAGAGCTAGATCAAATGAGCAAAGGAAAGGAGAAAGAGAAGTAAAGAGAAAGAAAAGAGAGGTTTGTGCATAACCTAAGGCAATAACCTATTTTAATTTTTTTTATTTGCATAATTTTATTATTTGGCATGTTGATGATTCTGAATTTATAGTATTTTGTGATGAAAATCTTGGGGATGCATGTTTGCTAGATTTAGGATTTAATTTGGTAAAAATTGAATGTGATTAGCTTGTATGTTCTTTGTTGGAAATTGATGAGCAATGTGCACTTAAACTGCTATACACAACTTTTGTATATTATCTTGTAAATTTTATTTTGTAGTATTTGTAAAATAAACAGTATGTTTTGTAAGAACATGTTATGATATAAAAATGCAGTTTATCTTTCATGCTATGATTTCTTTTATAATGCAAAGTAAATAAATAGTAATGAATATATATATATATATATATATATATATATATATGAATGATTTTCATGTATACAAATTTTAAAAATGATATTTTAACCGATGAAGTCAGCGTAGCACACCCTCATCCAGGCACGAGCTGCTGGGGTGAGGGGCTGTTACATAGGTAATTCACTTCCATGAATATTCTGTTTTGATTCACGTGATGGTTCACGGGTAAGGTAACCATGAAAGATACCTTCACGGCTGTGAGTAAGTAGTTCATGCCTGTGAAGCAAGATGAATGTATTATATGTACATTTTGGTTTATGATCTTAATTGATGGTTTGTTAAAAGTATGTTATGAGATGTATGTTTACATATAAAATAACATGTGGAATATATGGTTTGGCATTTATGTATTAGTTTGATAATGCATAAATGGGAGATAATGTTGGTAATAGCATGTGATGAAATAAATTGAAATTTAAATGGTTATGAGTTATATGCCCAATTCTCTAGTCGTGAACTTGACATAGAATAGATGGTATACTATTGAGGGTGCTGAACAGTACCATATGAGTTACTTTGATATGTATAAGGATAAGTGGTTAAAGGTATGTATATAAGCACACTTGATCCTGGATTTTCTAGCATGCTATTAATCATAAGAGTTTGAAATATCTTTCGTACACAAAGGGAGTTAAATATGAGAAAAAAAAGGTGGTTTGAGTTTATCAAGGATTACAATTGTGTAATCGATTACCATCTACACAAGGCTAATGTTGTGGCCGATGTGTTGTTAAGTAGAAAGGTCATGGTAGAGCTACACATTCAACCTACTTAGAATTAGGAGATTAGAGATGCACGAAGGTAGGATGGTAGATTAGTTGAATTAATCAAGTTAGTCTTTAAGGGAGTGAGACCTGAGTTTTTAGTTGGGTCAGATAGTGGGTTGTTTTATCAGGACCGGTTATGTGTACCAGATGTACCATATTTGAGATAACAAATCTTGAAGGAGGCACATATGAAAAGATATTTGATGCATCCAGGAAGCAATAACATGTATTAAGATTTGAAAGTAAAATATTGGTGATCGGGGTGAAGAAAGAGATTATAGGGTTCACTACAAGATGCCTGACATGTTAGCAAGTCAAGACAGAACGTCAAATACCATTAGGATTGCTATAGTCGATCACTATTTTAGAATGGAAATGGAAAAGGATCACAATGGACTTTATGATTGGTTTATCTCTGACACTGAGAAAGTATGATGCCATATGGGTCATAATATGTAGGTTAACAAAGTTGGCTCACTTCTTACTTGTTATGAGAGATTATTAGTTGAATAGACTAGCAAAATTGTATGTGAACGAAGTGGTAAGACTTCATGGAGTTCTAGTTTCTATCATATCAGATAGAGATCCAAGGTTCACATCATAGTTTTGGAAAATTCTACAGCAAGTGTTAGGTACAAAGCTCAACATCAGTATAGATTTTCATCCTTAGACAGACGGTCAATCGGAAAGGGTGATTCAGATATTGGAAGACATGATGCAAAGTTGTGTTATACAGTTTGAGGGTAGTTAGGAGAGATATCTACCATTAATGGAGTTTTCCTATTATAAGAGTTATTAGTTGAGCATTCAAATGGC